>CAUYON010000391.1:0-28453 GCA_963573935.1 Arctocebus calabarensis
GAGTAGCTGGGACTACAGGCGCCCGCCACAGCGCCCGGCTATTTTTTTGTTTTGCAGTTCGGCCGAGGCCGGGCTTGAACCCGCCACCTTCGGTATATGGGGCCGGCGCCCTACTCGCTGAGCCACAGGAGCCGCCCAGGGCTGGTATTTTCTCAATGCACTTACATATCTGATGATGATGTAAGACAATTTAGCCAAGTATAATTCTTGGACATCAAATTTTCTACACCAAAATTCTCGTCCCGTGCTACTAATTTTTGCCTACTTGGTGTTGAGATAGAGTCCAAATTTGGTCTGATTTTGTTTGCTTTTATAGCTCATTCCCCACCATTCACACACTGACCAGATTAGTGTAAGATTTTACTTTAATTAAAAGACCAGCAGGCAGAATTGGTTTGAGCATGGATCTGGTAAGCCTGGTGAGGGCTCAGCTCTCTAGATTCGAGTCTATAGACTCTGGGCTTTCCCAGTGATGCCGGCACTGCTCACTGTTCAGCATCGCCCCATCCCAGCACCAGGAAAAGCACTCGGCTGGGGACCACCACACTTGCAGCTTTGGAAAGCAGTGCCAGGGACAGCTACCTTGTTTCCTGAGTGGGACATGCTTGACTTTCTTTACTAGGGAGAAGATGGGGTGTGGGAGGAGGGACCCTCCTTATCTATTTTCAGACAGTCATCCTACAAATGCATAAAATGTATTATCCATTTAGTTCCACTGACCCTATAGTTGTTGTAAATGCATCCTAAATTTCTAAATGCATTTTAAATTACGTTATATCTTTCAGTCGGGTACTCAGAAACTCTGATTTCTGAAGCTGTTAGACAGACACAGGTTTTAGTAGAAGCTCATGTTCCTTTGTCATTATTAAAAAATTTATGCATACATATATATGTAACAGACATGCACAGTATACCTCAGATCAATGTTGAGAAAGTACTTAAAGAGAAGAAATTTTTCTCTGTCTTTAAATAGGTAATTCTTTTTAAAACTGAGGTATACTTCCATAGAGTAGCAGCGATGCTTTTAAAAATCAAAGGTTTGATTCTGAGATCCGACAGTGGCTTAGCAGACCAAGTTTCAAGGTCGTCAAATCTAGATCCATAGGTGGGATAGAAGGTTTCTGTCACATCGTGTTTAAATCAGAACTTATCATTTTCAGTACAAACTGTAAGCTTCTCTCGCTATAATTTTTAAATGTATCCCTGGAAACCAGGCTTGGTGTTTTGCCAAAAAGGGGGTATTTGCCCTTGACCTTGGCGTAAGTGCTCTCACTTCAATAAGACTTTTAGCTACTCTCAAGAAAGGTAAGGCCCTTGCATGGATGCCAGGGAGGAGGGAGAAGGGCACTGGCAATATCCAAACCCTTTCCTGGAAGGAGAAAGTGGCATTTCCAGAGGGCTGCTGTTTGCAAGGAAGGGTTCTGACCATCACAGGTGGAGTTCTTCTAACTTATTTAACTGATAACCCGCAGAGAGGGGTTCAATGTGGACTCTGCACTGTCTCTTTCAGTTTTCTTAGGATTTCACTTGTATTTCAATACGTTGAAAATGACTAATCTCTAATTAAATTGCTGGGATAGCTCCTTGTAAATAATTTTTGCAGGTGCCATTAATCAGAATGAATAAAAGAAAAATCCCAAGATCTAGGACGTTGCTCTTAGAATTAGAATTCTAGAACCCAGTGCCTCACCCTGAATTTACTCAGGGTATAGGAAGAAGTCACATGTACAATGGACATCTGAGGACCTGAGTTTTATTGGAGGTAACTTATGATGGTTTAGAAAGAAATTCCAGAAACTCACTGCTTCCCTGACCCTCACCCCTCCCCGCCCAATGCCTTCTAGAGTCCAAGTGCTCTGTGTAAAAATGTATATACATTATATTTCTCATCTCATGTTTGTTTTAGGTACCAAAGATTTTGCAAGAAGAAAGACTGTCAAATGAAATTTATAAATATTTGCATTGACATTTAGTGCTACACAGTAGAATGGAAGACTCAACTCAGTTTGAGCAATTTGGCTCCTGAATGCACCTGAGCTCTGCCCTGTCACCAAGGTGCCGCCTGCCCCTTAGTAACACAGGGATGGACAATTAACACCCAGACACCGGAATTTAGCTGGTGACAGCTTTCTGCCCTCTTGACAATATAACTGTTCTAATAAAATAGCTTTTTCAGTAGCCAGTAGTTCCCACAATCTAGTTTCTTTCATTTATCTTTTCATTATTTCAGAAAAGATACCGGAGACTCTGGGAATAAGAGAATAAAATCGCAAACTTTAATGTTGACTCCACTTGGTATATTTCTCTGACACTCTGCAGGGCGTGTCACTGGTGAATTCCAAGTGGCACAGAGAACTTAGGTGTGAAAGTGAGACAGAGTCTGGTGACCAGTTACCACCTTTCCACATGTGTCCAGCACACTGGCCTACACGTGACACAGGTGCATCAGTAAGGGCCTGACCTTTGGACAGTTTGAGCTGTGGGCCCTGGTTCATTACTTTATGTGTGAATACAGAAGATTGTGTAAGACTATTTTACTAGGTCCGTTGTTCATTCATGTTCTCATTCGGCAAGCTGGTTTGAACTAATCACGTGAGAGGGAAAAATTGAGTAATTTTCTCTTCAGTGGTTATAAAGATGCGAAATTTATATATAAAATTTGTAGACATAAAATTTTATTGATTCCATATAAATATTTAGTGAGAACCTAAGGCCGGTGAAACACAAAGACCCAGGCAGAAAGAATTCTATAGAAATGCCCCGTGGTGCAGGGAGGGTGTGATCAGGCCCACCTGGAGGGCTCAGGAAAGTCTTCATAAAAGAGGAACAACTGACATGTTTTTTAAGAGAAAATGTCAATGTTTTCAAGGCAAATACAGGCTGGGGAAGCACATACTGAAAGTCTGAGGGACAGAGTAGTTTGGCTTGTTCGGGGAACACAAGGACGGTGGAGTGGCCAGAACATAGGCAGTGAAGAGCTTTGAAACAGGACATAACTATAAACTGTGATCTATCTCTAGTAAGCCGTTCATGTATTAAATTATGCTTATGGCAGTATTTTGTTGATGGTTTTTGCTCTGCCATCCTAGGCTAGAGCGTATGATATTATCATGCTCCCTGCAACCCCAAACTCCTGGGCTCCAGCCACCCTCCCTGCTTCCTGACAGCTTCCTCTCCAGCCACCCTCCTGCCACAGCCTTGTGAGTCGCTGGGATACAGGCGTGCACTGCCACACGTGGATAAGTTTTCTGGGTTTTTTTGCAGAAACAGCATCTGGCTATGCTGCTCAGTCTGATCTCAAACTCATGGCCTTAAGTGATCCTCCCACTTTGGCCTCTCAAAGGGCTAGACTCACAGGCATGAGCCACCACACCTGGTGTACAGGCAGCCTGTGATTCTAAACTTATTTCGCCTATCAAACCTATAAGGAGAGATTATCACTACTGGATTTTATCACTTTTTGATGAAAGCCAGTTTTACTGGGAAGCGAGGATCACAAGGTTACAGAGTAAAGAAGTGCAGGAATCCACGTTCATTGCCGACAGTTGTGCTCATAACTGTTAGATACGCATTGCCTCCTGGCTTTTGGCTAAGATGAAGTGCACGACTTACACATTCTGGGGAGAACAGAGATCATACAGGGCCGCATGCAGGCTAAGTATTTTGGACTTTATTTGTATACTTCGAAAGCCCTCCACATGCTTTTCAGCACATGCATTTGAAAGGACAAGTGCGCAGAGGGGGATGGTTGGTTTCAGGGAGAACAGTCATGAGGCAAGCTGCCGGCCAAGCGAGGACACAAGGCCAGTTACAAAAGATAGGAGCAGTGGGGATGAAGAAGGGCTGTTAGGATGACAGACGATATGGGAACGGATTAGATGTGGCAGAGGAGAGAGAAGTGAAGTGAAACCTGGGTGACTCGGCGGTAGACGTATATGAATGTGCTCAAGTCGGGACCACGTGTGACCAACTGCAAAACGGGCATCTGAGATCACAGCTCCTATACCCCTTGCTGGCTCATCTACTCACAAGGAAAGCTGACCTGTTGCAAACATTCCCACCCACCCTCCGCCCCGTCGGAAGCTCCACGGCCCCCTAGGAGGTGGTCTGTGTGCTTCCCTGATGCACCTGCCATCCTCCTCTGGTCCTCTTTGTTAATTACAGGAACTTCTCTTACCATCAGTAAAAGTTTGCTTTGGATGGTGTGATGAAGAACAACTAGCATGTGGCTTAAACAATAGAAAATTGTCATTTCACACTGGAGACCAGAAGTTTAGGTTCAGGTGCTGGAGGTCCGTGAGGGAGAACCTGTTTCCAGATCTCCGTCCTAGTTTGGGGTGATTTGTTCAGGCAATCTTTGCTGTTTCTTGGTTTGTAGATCTCTGCCTCTGTCTGTCTCCACCTTCCTCCCTTTCACAAGGATTGGATCAGGAGCCCACACTGCTCTAGTCCCACCTCATCTTCACTGTTCGCATTCGCAGGGGCCTTTTCAAATAATAATGAAATAATTATTTCACGAATAATGCATGGGGTTTAGGACTTCAACAGGTGAGGTGTTAGGGGATCCGATTCAACACCAGCTCCATTGCATACCAAAAGCAGCCTGTGCACCCAAAATGACGACGGGCAGGCTGCCTCCAGGGCACATGCAGAGAGCACCAACACACCGTGGGTGATGTCCACCCAGGCCTGACACGGAGCTGCCACACCTGCTGTGTTATCCAAGCGTGATGCTGCCTGTCCATGAACCTGCTGGCATAATGCTGCTGGACTCGCAAGCATTCAGCCCTCCCAGGAACTGGACAGGACAGGAGCATCCCCCATTGCGTTCCCCTTTAATGCCCCCTCCTGTGTAGGAGCTGAGCATGACCCATGGGGTCTGGACTACAGAGCAACGGGGCAGAGGCATTTGTTTGCTTCACTTCGGTTCTTACACTTGCTTTATGTGGAGAGATTAGGCAGAGGAGAAAAGAACATGCAGAGTGGGGCTCCCAAGCCCCTGGTTAAATGCTCTCTTTTTCTTATCTGATATTCTGATATTCTGGAGCATCACCACAAAAAGGTACAGAGGGAGGTGGTGAGATGGAGGTTGCACTCGCGGAAGGGGCCTGGTGGTTCCCACAGGCCCGTCAGGGAGGACCCCATTCCTCAGTCAGTCCTTTGATCCACTCATTCAGCTCTGATCCGAGCCATTGTCTTCTGGTTCCTGCTCCTGAACTTGCCTGCCCCTCCACCATTCATGTTGAAACCTGACACCCCGTGGGGTGGTACCAGGAGGTGGGGCTTTGGGAAAGTAATTAGGTCATCAGGGCCCCACTCTTGTGAATGGGGAGTCCTGAGTGAGCCCTTTGTCCTTTCTCCATGTGAAGAACACAGGTGGCAGCGTCTATGAGGGAAAGGCCCTCCCCAGACACTGGATCTGTCAGCACCTGGACCTTGAACTTCCCGGACTCCAGACCTTAGCAATACAAATCGGTTGTGTATAAATTACTGAGTCTAAGGTGTGTTTTCATAGCTGCCTGAACAGGCTAATATGATCCTTACATCCAAATGCTCCAAACATACAGATTCATGCTTTCCTTTCTTTTGATAAGTTCTCTTCCAAGGTCTTTTCTGAAGAGTGGCATCATTTTTCAGACATACACAGGTATGCCTGCCTTCAACCAGGTTACGTTCTTGCTTTGTGTGTGTCTCCTTTATTCCATAGACATTTTCTGTATATTACATTGAATGGCTCAACAGATTTGCAAGGGTTCAATGGCAATATATGCTATTTACTCATTAAAACATGAACACATCATATTCCTTAATTTATTATGACCCGACATGGTGCTCTGCACACAATGATTATGAAATATTTACCAAATGGACAGATGTGTATTATATATCCACATACCCGTGTCCCCACCATCTCCGTATCTCCGCGTTGCAGCCAAGGACATGGAGGCTCCCAAAGACTAGATGGCTCACCCAAGGCAAAACTCCAGGGATGGAATTTCTGTGATCTAAACTGCACTGAGGCAGAAGTGGCTGTCCTTACGTCGTGTCACCACAGAAGATCACAATGGGTACCTTTCAAAACTACATACTTTTTTTAGTTGTTCTCTCCATAAGAATTGGGAAGCCTGTTAAATTTTATAAAAATTCGATGATGATGAAAGGTGATAACAGAATAATGAGTCACATTTGTATTCCAAGAAAAATCATCGGCCAATTTTGCAACTCTACTTTAATCGATTATACTTATTGTATGGAATCTTAGCACCGATTATATGAGAATCAGTGGGTTTGGATCTGGATGCTGAGAGCTTTCTGTGAGCCATGAAGCCATGGCACTTGACCAAGGGCGACAAAGTGAGACTCTGTCTCTAAAAAAAAAAAGGTAACTCGGACATGGAGAGTAATGTCGGAAGTTCTCTGTGGACGTCGTCCGGGGGGTGGGGGGAGGCTAGGTGAAAGGATGGCCTCATGGCTAGGCGGCTAGGTAGGCAGTGGCTAACTAGTCATGAATGTTCAATATTTGTTGAATGAATGAATGAAGCATCACACAGGACATTAAAACTCATTGTCTCTAAATTGCCTCTTAATCCTGAGAATCTGTGAGTCTGTGATTCTCTGGTTTTATATCTAGCACTATATAAAAATGTTTTTCTATCCAAAATCTGTGTGTGATATAAAATGCTTCATTGCTAACTACTCCATAGACCCACACTCTGACATTCTGAAAGAGGAAATTCTCTCTGAATGTTCAATGCTGATATATATTGGCTGTCTGGCATCATTCACGCCATCTGTTAGGGTGGCGTTATGCCTAATTGCAAGGTGGCCTGACAGTTTTAAGAGACTGTTCATGCCAATCACATTTGAGCTTAGCTGGGTAACCTGCAGAACCCAGAACTCAGCAATCTGAAAAAAGTTACCCTGCTGATAAAATACGCTTCAAATAAAAAGATCATGCCTCATTAAAAACGGCCATATTTTTGACAGTGGTGGGCATCCTTCATACGGCTTCCATTGAGTTTACCTTTCCCTAAATGACCACTACTGAAGGGGTCTCGTGCCAAGGAGGAGAGAGATGGGACAAAGTCCAGATCCTGTCTAGAAAGAACCACTAATGCCTTACAATTATTCAGAATGTCTTAAACTCTCCCACTTGGAAACGAATGCACCAGGCTGCCCACACTTCACAGCATTGTCCTCCTATAATAAGCAAACATCTGTTATCCTAACATTTAGCTCATCTTTTGGGAAAGAATGGGGCAGGAGGCTTGCTGTGAGTGAATTGACTTACCTCCTGGAATTGTCATGGAAAAGACCCAACATAAGCATTAAAATATGTAGATCACAAGACAGGAAATTAAACTGCTTTCTTGACATTGAAAATCTGGGAATGTCTGTGTAGGTTTAGAGCTGCTGGTTGCGGACGAGAGAGTAGGCACAGAGATGCTCAGAGAATAACTCAAGACCAGATAGGTAGTTAAAGCAGAGCCCCGAGGATTAAAAAGCAGGACGTGACTCCCAGGACACCTCTTTCTCCTCACACATGTGCGTCATGCTGTTATTCGCTCTCCTAATGAAAAAAGTAACGGCCAGTTTTAGAGAAATCTAGATCAAGCAAGGTGTGTTCTTTCCCTTTGATTCTCCTGTTTTTCTTTAATGGTCAGGATTTTGCATAATAAACCCAACTGGTCCTGCACTCAAGTATATTTCATCAGTAAAATGTCTATGAAATATTTAAAAAATTTAGTGATCATAATCTTATAACCAAAGCCTTTGGAAAATTTTAAAAGCTTAATGCACCTTTTATCTTTATTGAGTAATCTATGCTTTGAGACAAGCTCTCAGTATATTTGCTGTGTTCAGATGTTTCTGTGTCCCTGTATATTCCATAATACACCACTGACTACATGGGGGACTCAATAATATTCTGGACTGAATAGAGATCTGGGAAGTGGAGGAGAGCAGAGGAAGAGAACAAAAGGCAAAGAGAAGGAATGCTGGTAATATGTAGACATGAACGATGTTGGCTTTTTAAATAAAGCCCTAATTTTGAGAGTAATATCTCTCATGTGCTATTTCTATCATCTCGTGCTCTGTTTAAAGTAATTGTGTCCATGTAAGGTTATCTGTCATTGACACTTTGCATAAGCTGAACTTGACCTGCAAGTTATGAAACTGATTATTGGGTGGTGCCTGTGGCTGAAGGAGTAGGCCCTATCTGCTGGAGGTGGTGGGTTCAAGCCCGGCCCTGGCCAAAAGCTGTAACAAAAAAAGAAACATTATGTTCTCCTTTTATTATCTTCAAGCCCAACTTATTTTTTGTTGATTTTGTCCCATCCCTGAATGAGCAGTTTCTGTTGGTTTTTGAAACAAACTCATGGAACACTGGTTTAGGCATCGAAACAAACTCAATTTCAGTTATCAAAAATGTCAGGCTTGTTTAAATAAACACTTTTACTCCATATCTGTGTTGAAATGATCACCGCCTGCCTCCTTGTCCACATCTGACTCAGTTTCTGCAGCCTTCAATAGGAAAGAGGGTGTAATGTGCTCTTACTTTTCACGACACCTTCCAGGTCTTACCTGTGGTTTCTTTAAAAGGGAGAGGCAGGGGCAGGGTTCCATGCGATTAGCGACCTCTGTGTGCAGATTCCACAATGCCGGCTTGCTCACTTTGGAGCACATGCTGTGGGCTACTCTGAGATGCACCTGACACTCTTGTCTTATTCCCGCCCTCCTCTCAGACGCTGAAGGAGGCCTCGCTTCCTCCTGTGGGTGACCTACCCACCACCTCCCAGCTGCTTTCCTGGGAGTCTTTTATCAACAAAAAACACTAAGAATTCTTGCTATTTTAAAATCTGATAAGGTAGGCGGTTGAAATACAGATATCTCTGAAGGGAAACACAGACCATCTCAGTGGGAGCACAGCCACCCCCGGAACAATGCTGACAAAGCTCTGCCAAGGGGCGGACCCCTCATAGTGAAATCCAGAATCTTCCTGAGAGCTGTCCATGCTCCCCTTCAGCAGAAAGCAGGTGTCTGCGTGAATTTGCCCCTCGGTGTGCTATCGACCTATATCCCAGCAGGAGGGAGGATGAGTGACTTTTGGTATCTTCGCTTGACAGACACCATGTCCTGTCCCCGTGCCTCTGAGAACGCCGCTCAACCTCGTGACGGTGTCGTGCTGACTCCCGGGCACTCTGCACACCCTCTGCCTTCCCCCCCCTCTCTTTCTAGTTGTGATCAATTTCCAATCTTTGCTTGTTTAACGTTCCGAGATGGGCGGTGATCAAGTATCTCAGAATATACTCTGACTATTCCTCGGCAGTTCCCACAATGGATGAGTCTCACCACCCTTTTCAGAATATGAGAGACATGTCACCTGAGGTTTTTGGTTTAAGGGCTTTATGTTTAGGCTCTAAAGATGAGAACTATCCAGTTACATTTATCTATGTCTAACGTTGATCTGAAAAGGTTCTTAGATGGTTTTATAGAAAGAAAACACACAGATTGAAGCACATTATACCCGGCTGTTGTTGGGAACACGCTCCTTCCCCATGTCCGGCCCTCTGCATTGCAAAATAATTCAGTGCACCTTTGTTAGGAAGGAAGGACTTAGGCCCCTAGACAGAGCGTGTGTAACTGAATTTTAAAATTTCTCTGAAATAATGCAGCAGCATCATATGAACGTTGGTGGGAAAGCAGTGAACCAGCTTCTCAAATGGTAGCAGAGACCCCCAGCACTAAGGAAAGTACACAGAGGTCAGTGTGGGTTGAAGGCCTCTTGTCCACATAACTTTGGGCATTCCTCTGTACCATTTAGTGAGTTTCCAAGCCCTGATCTGTAAAAGAATGGAGGTTACATGTATGGCAAAGAGTTGTTTGAGGGTTTGCGTAATGTATCATAAAAAAAATTATCCTGACTGGCACAAAGCAACATTAAAAAATCTATAACACGACTGTCATTTATTAGTATCAGATTCTCCTGTAAGTAAACACATTTCAACAATATGCATCTTTTACATTTGACTCATAAAATCAGGATGAATTTTGTCTCCCTGTTTTATATAAGCAAAAAAATGGAAGCCAAGTATGTTTTTGCCAAATAAATAAGAGCATTTCTTCAAAAACATTTTTCACCTTAAGTCATGAATGGTGTATACAATACTTTGCAAAGCTAAAACGTTCTGTTGACTGCATCAACTCCAATCATTTGGCCAGTGTCTCCCGCAATGCAGGAAGGCTGTGTCAACAAGCCAAGCCCTCCAAGACTTCATGAGGATGTGATCAGTGCCCCCCTGGGGTTTCCAGAAGCTCGGCCCATGCACAAACCCACACCATGTGAAAAGGGGGGCAGCAGAAAGAGAAAACGGGGTTGCCAGTGTTGCAGGAAACACGCCTTCCACCTGGCAGCCTCCTTCACTTTAGGAGTGACTTTTATTACGTTCTATCGATTTTCGTGTTATTTCCTATTTTTGAGCAGAATAGCTTGAAGCAATAGCAGCAATAAAGCGACGTTTCTGTCCGTTATGTCTGACTTTCTCACCCACACACATGTTCTCTCCCTCACATACATACAAACACACATAATTCTTCTAATTGCTGGGTTTCCAAGTATTAGAAAATGAGACCGAGGGATCTAAATCACCCACAGGAGCAGTCCCAGACGCCTTTACAATGCAGCACTATGCCTGGAGTGCATACGAAAGGGACGCTGAGTGCACTGACCCACACACATCCTGGGACAGAGCGTGAGCACCCTCGGCTTTCAATCTAGATGTACTTTTTGAGTAGTTCTGAAGTCACTGGTCTCTGCTAGGCCATGTGACAGTGCTCAAGAGTGTCTGCAGCGCAATCCTGCAGAGGAAAATGTGGAGGGATGAGCGTAATAGCAGTAGGGCCGTAAGCAAGCGGGCTGTGGGTGACGGAATGCCAAGATGCCCAGATCATCAGCCTCGGGTAAACACGTGCTCCAATCCTGGGACTGCAAACAGGGGCCAAAATGACTTTTGACAAAGCAGATGAAAATATGCACCAGGGGAAGGACACCCTATTCAATAAAAAGATGTCATTAATTTAAAAAGTTTCTGCAGAGCAAGAGAAATAGTCAACAGAGTAAATAGGCAGAGAGAATATTAGAGAATAGGAGAAAATATTTGCCAATGGGACACCCCACACAGGACTAATATCCAGAATATCTTTGAATTCCAAAGAACTCAAACAAATTGACAAGAAAAAAAATTTAAAAAACCCAAATAGCCCCATTAAAAAATGGGCAAATGTCATGAACAGATTTTTTTTTAAGAATTAGAAAAATGCCCAAAAAAGCAAATTGAAAAAATTCTCAACATCACAAATCATCATGGAAATTTAAATTAAACCACGCTGAGGTAATATTTTACCCCTGTTATAATGGTCATTATTAAGAAATAACAGAAAAAGATGTTGGTATAAATACAGTGAAAAGGGAATGAAATGCTTCAACACTGTTGCTGGGTCTATTAATCAATGCACCCTGTATGGGTAGCAGCGTGGAGATTCCTCAAAAAACTAAAAGTAGATTTACCTTTTGATCTAGCAATCCCATCACTGGGTAGCTACCCAAAGATAAAGAAGCCATTATATCAAAAATATTCACCTGTGTGTGAATATTTATTGAAGCACAATTCACATTTGCAAAGATATGAAATCAACTTAAGTATTCATCGACTGATGAGTGGATAAAGCAAACGTGTATATGTGCACACACTCGTGCACACACTCTAACCCCCTATGGGGCACACTCGGCCTTGAAAAGGAATGAAATACTATCATTTGCAGCAAGTTATATGGGACTAGAGAACATTATCCAAGTAAAGTACAGTAAAAGGAGGGAAAAACAACCACTTGCTCTCCCCTAATAAGTAGGAGCTAAATGATGGGCACTCTCAGTCTCATTGTAAAGGACGTTGGAAGCTAAAATGGGGGTGGGGAGAAAGAAAAATGTATCTATCGAGTACAATGTAAAGTGCTCTGATGACAGGCACACTAAAATCTTGAATAAGGCATTGTGCAATTTATCCATGTAACAGACAGACTTGTGGCCCCTTAACATTTAGAAATAAAAATAAAATGATCCTGGGAGAGATAAAGAATATCACTCCCATGATGATAGTGGTGGATATAGCATACTCAGCTTTAAGAAAGGGAGACGGCCCCCGGCAGTACCGACTTGTCAGGTGAGACCAGGTTCATGCTGAGTCCGGGTTACTCCATGCATGAGAGGATTCAAGGATGATACTCCACTGCCAGCTTTGAAATGGTGGGGGGCATTTAGCATGAAACATGGATGCCTCCGGTAGCTGAGACTGACCTCCTAATTGACATAAGCAAAGACACAGGAATCACAGCCCTGTTCCTTTGCAAGGACATGAATTCGGCCAGCTTATAGCAACAAACTTAGGAGAGGACCTAAAGTCCAAAAAAGAATACAGCCTGCCAACACCTTGAATTTGGCCTTCTGAGACCCTGAGCAGAGAACCCAGGCACACCATGGCTGGGCTTACAGAATAGTGAGTTAATGGACAATAGTGTTGAAAAATGCCAATAATTTATATTGAGATGGAAATTATACAACATAAATTCATTATTTTAATATGCAAAAGTCAATACTTTATTATTATAATCACATATTGTTCACTATTTAATTTCAGAACATTTTTGTCACCCCCCCCCCCCCAGAGAAGCCCCTTCCCATTGGCAACTGTTCTCCATCTTCTCTCCACCAAAGCCCAGGCAGCCACTAATAGACTTTCTGGGTTTTGTGGATTTGGCTGCTTTTGATATTTCATATAAATGGAATCATGCAGCATGGGACTATTTTTGTCTGATACTTTCACTTAACATAATGTTTTCAAGTGTCATCCATGTTGTAGTGTGTATTAAATACTCCATTCCTTCCCTGGGTGAATAAATTTTCATTTTAGGGATATATCAATTTTTTTATACCTTCATCAGTTGACGAACATTTGGGTTTTTCTAATTTGGGGGGTTGTTTCTCTTAGGAATAATGCTGTTATACACATCTTGGTATAGGTGTTTGTGTGTTTTTAGTTCTCCTGAGTATACATCTAGGAGTAGAATATTGAATAATATGGTAACTCTAACATTTTGAGGGAAGGCTAACTTATTTTCTAAAATGACTGCACCATTCAAATGAATGGTGCCCCAATACATAAGGGCTCCAATTTTGTCACCTCACCAACATTTGCTATTTTCTTTAGAAAATACCTATTCTGATCCTATCCCCATGTTTTAAAAAAATGAATTGTCTGTCTTCTTATGGTTGAGTTGTAAGAATTCACTACGCATGTATTACGGGTACAAGTTCCATGTTGCATATATGATTTGCAATATGTTCCTCCATTCTATTAATTGTCTTTTTAATTTTTGAAGGTGTATATTGAAGCATGAAAGTTTTTAATTTCTATAAAAGTAAAATTTATCCATAATTTATTTTGTCATTGGACTCTATTCCTTTTACAGTAGTGTCAAAGAAGATGACATATTTGGGAGTTTATCTAACAAAGGACGTGAAAGATCTCTGTAAAGACAACTATGAAATTCTAAGAAAAGAAATAGCTGAAGATATTAACGAGTGGAAAAACATACATGCTCATGGCTGGGAAGAATCAACATTGTTAAAATGTCCATACTACCCAAAGTAATATACAATTTTAAGGAAATCCCTATTAAAGCACCACTGTCATACATTAAAGACCTTGAAAAAATAATACTTTGTTTTGTATGGAATCAGAAAAAACCTAGAATAGACAAGACATTACTCAGAAATAAAAACAAATCAGGAGGAATCATGCTAAAAGACCTCAGACTATACTATAAATCAATAGTGATCAAAACAGCATGGTAATGGCACAAAAACAGAGAGGTAGATGTATGGAACAGAATAGGGAACCAAGAGATGAACCCAGCTAATTACCATCATTTGATCTTCAATGAGCCAATTAAAAACATTAAGTGGGGAAAAGACTCCCTATTTAACAAATAGTGCTGGATGCAATTTTGGCATCATATTTAAGCGCCCATCACCTCAGCCCAGAGCACAATGCTTCATCCCTATGTTTCCCTCCAGGAGTTTCACAGTGTGGTTCTAGAGTTAAGTCTGGGGCCAATTTTGAGTGAACTTCTGTGCAGTGTAAAATAGAGATACGATGTCATTCTCTTGTATGTGGGTATTCAGTTTTGTAACACTAATTTTCAGAAAGGCTTTTCCTCATGCCTCGTCAAAAGTCAATTGGCTGTAAGCATAGACTTTACCTTCTCAGCTGCTGGTCTGTGTGCTTCTCTTCCCGTCACTCTGCTCTTCCACTGGCTTATTTGTAATGATTGTTTGGCTATTCTGGGTCCCTTATGGTTTCTCTATAAATCTTAGAAATGGTTTCTTAAGTCAGAAAGCTCCCAGCTTTCATGTAAAGGTTGTATACCTTGAATCTCTAAATCACTTTGGGATTCTAACAATGGTGTAGTCTTCTTTAATTTATTTCATCCATTTTTTGGTAGGTTTCTGATTCTAAGACTTACACTTTATTGGTGAAATGTTATCTTTAGTATTTTTTTTTGCTATTGTAAGTAGAATTATTTTCTTAATTTCATGTTTCAACTGTTCATTGTTAATGTATAGAATTATAATCAACATTTGTATATCGATTTTGTATTTGGCAACCTTGTACTCATTTATTAGTTATAATATTTTTGTAGATTCCTTAGGACTTCCTACACTATCGGGAAAGAGGTGGTTTTAATTATATCCATCCATCTATCTATCTATCTATCAAACTATCAATCTATCAAACTATGTATCTATATGTTCATATAGATAAATTATATTTCTTTTTCTTATTTAATTACTCTGGCTGGAATATCCAGTATAATATTTAACATAAGTAGTGGGAATGGACATTCTCACCTTGCTCTGATTTAGGAGAAAATCTTTCAGTCTTTTGCCATTACGTATGAAGTTCTGTGGGCACGTGTGAGCATGCATTTGGTAGACACTTTTTTTTTTTTTTTTTTTTTTGCCAGGGCTCGGTTTGACCCGCCACCTTCAGTATTTAGGGCTGGCGCCCTACTCCTTTGAGCCACAGGTGCTACCCTGGAACCTAACGTTAACCACGTTAAAGTTTCAACCTATTCCTTGTGAGGTGCGTAATTTTATGTTTAAAAGTAGTAATGTTGTTATTTTTTTTGCATCAGTTTAGAAGAATATGTGGGTTTTTTAAAAATTCTATTAATATGGTATGTCACATCAATTAATATTGATATGTTGAGCCAATTTTACGTTCCTGTGTTAAATATCAGTTAGTCATGGTGTATAATCCTTCACACGGTTTACTAAATTTGGTTTGATGATATTTGTTGAAGATGATTACATTCTTATTTGCAAAGAATGTTGATCAGTAGTTTTATTGTCATATTTGTGCTGGATCTTGGTATTGGGATAACATTGGCCTCATAGAATGAGATGAGGAGTCTTCCTTCTTTCCTTATTTTTTGCAATACTTTGTAGATGATCAATGTTAATTATTTATATGATGTTGATGAAATTGTAAACTCATACAGACTTTTCACAAAGAAGAGCTGAAAGTAGTCTTTCCATTTGATCCTGGAATCCCATTACTAGGTATCTACACAGAAGGAAAAAAAAATCATTTTACCATAAGGACATTTGCACTTGAATGTTTGCAGTAGCTCAAGTCACAATGGCCAAGACACGGAATCAACCCAAGTGCTCAACTCATGAATGGTTTAAAAAACTGTGGTACTTGTACACCATGGAATACCATTCAGCCAAAAGAAGATGGGGACTTCACACGGTTTTTATTAACCTGGAGGGAGTTGAAGAACAGTCTTCTTAGTAAAGCATCACAAGAATGAAAAGGGAAGTGTCCAATGTGCTCAATGCTAATACGAGACCAATAGATAAACAACTTCATGCTCACATGAGAGAAAAATACAATACAATTAAATTGGGGGGAGGGGGAGGAGAGAGAGGTGAGGGGAGGAAGGAGGGGACTAAGTGAGCTGTCACCTAATGTGCACAGTGTAAGGGAACACAGCGCACCTCCTGTGTGGAGGGCTCAATTGCCACTTGAACTTTACCTAACAAAGGCAAACAATATAACCTAGTCATAGGTACCCTCATATTAATCTCAAATTAAGGAAGAAAGAAAGGTAAACAACATTCGATAGAAATCACTCACAAAGCCATGTAGACCTGGGTCTTTCTTTGGGGGAAGTTTCTTTTCTTGTCTTTCTTCCCTTCTTCTCTCCCTCCCTTCCTTCCTTCTTTCCTTTTGTTTTTTCTTGTTTTGCTTTGTTTTGTTCTTAATTACTGCTTTTAGTGTAAGTCTCCCCCTTTTCTTGGTCAATCTAGTTGGTCAATTATGTTGCTTTCAAAGTCCCGACTTTGATCTGTTAGCATGTCTATTAGCTTTTCTGCTCTGCATTTTATTCCTTTCTGCTTTTCCTAGTTTCTAATGAGGAGGATTAAGATAATTATTAGAGATTTTTCTTCATGTTTTAATATAGATATTTATACCTACACTTTCCTGCTCAGTTTTGCTTTAGCTACATCAAAGAAGTGTTTTTATGTTGTGTTGTTCACATTCATCTTAAAATATATCCTAATTTTATTTGTGATTTTCTTCTATGAACATTGGTTATTGAAGGTAATATTATTTATTTTTTACATATTTGCAAATTTCCTCCACAATTTCCTTATTTACTGATTTTCAAATTTTATTCAGTTGTGGTCAAAGAACATATATTCTGTGATTTCAATGTTTAAAAATTTATTGATGCCTCTTTTATGGATTACTGCATGGTCTGTCCTGGGCAATGTTGTATGTGTATTCTGCTTTTGCTAAGTGATCCTGAAATATTGAGTAGGTCTAGTTAATTTTCAATGTTCTTCTAGTTTTCTAATTCCTTGTTCTTTTTCCTCATAATAGCCATTCTTTTCATAATTAAAACATGAGTATTAAGACTTCTCCAACCCTTTTATTAAATGTATTTCTTCTTTTAATTCTCAATTATTTTTGCGTCTTATATTTTGGGGCCCTGTTGGAGGCTGAAGGTGTTTATAATTATATGTGTTCCTGAGGGATTGATCCTTTTATATGTATGAAATGTCTTTTTTTCACTCAATTAACAGCTCTGGGCTTAAAATACATTTTTTTTTTTTTCTGAAAATGATCCAGTGTCTGCAGCTTTCTTTTGATTATTGTGGAATAACTCGTCCTGCTATCTTCCTTTCAATCTCTCTGTGTCTTTGGATATAAAGAGTATCTTGCGTGTCTACTGTAGACAGCACATATTCGAATCATGGTTTGCTTTTCAGTGTTAATTAATCCATTTCCCAATCTCTGTCTTTGATCTAGTTGCACTAAATATAATGACCAGCAAGGCAGGGTTTGTGCATGCCACTTTACTATTTCATTCTTGAATATCCTCTGTGCTCCCCTGACCTCTTTTATGTTAAATAAATATTTTCTTGTGTGACATTCTAATTTTCACATTTTTTTCAACTCTGTTTTTGAGCTATTTTCTTAGTGGTTGTCCAGAAGGTTACAATTAACATTTTAATTTATAAAATCAACTCCAGATTGCTACAAACCTGATTTCAGTTGTGCACAAAATCTCCGCTCCTCCAAAGTTCTGCCCCCGCCCTCCTGTGCACGCTCACTGCCCTGGGCTGCAAGCCCAGCCACACAGCTTCAGAATTCAGGCTTTAGCCTGTCTCTCTTCAGTCAGAGGGAAGAGAAGATTAAGAACAAAGCAGGCGGTTGTACTGCCTGCCATTTCCTTTATGTTCAACTGGGAGTTACTTGGACCCTTAAAGGGTGCATGTGCTCTTTCTCTCTCCTGAACCCCCATGAGGCTGTGCACAGCCATGTCCTCTCCCCAGCTCCATCTTTGTCACTTTCGCTCCACTCAGGAGCCAGAAGGACCTTTCAGAAGTCAAGTCCACATCCGACCTCTCTCTTGACTAAGATACCCTCCTTCCACCCTGTGTCCTCGGAGGGCCCTTTGTGGAAATCTGCATGAGACCAGCCTCCACCACATCCTTTATAAGGCAAGTCTGTTGCCTCCTGTGATTTCCTTTACTTCTGTCATCACAACCAACAGTCACCACCGTTGTCAGCCTCTCCTTTACCCTCTAGGTGACACGAAGGCAGGACGTGGTTCTGCTCTCTTTGTTTCTCTCTGTTGAGAGTAAGCTGCAGCCAGGGCCGGGGGTGCTTAGCACGTGCTAGTGGAATAAATGTTGCTCATGTGGAAAGGCGATTGAGACGATGCGAGAAACAGAACACATTTTCTCCTTGTGTCTTGCACAAATCTCTCCTTGCCATCCTGATGTTAGATTGCTATTTTCTGAGTAGCTGCTTTTGTAAATTTAATCCATACTCTACCAGGGACGGTGGAGAGAACATTCATTATCTTTACATTTAGTAGGGAGACAGGGGAGGAAACTCCGAGTTCACAGAATGCAGAGCAGTTCTGAAGGTGTCACAGTGCAGAGAACCGAAGGGAGAATTCTGTGCAGGCCAGAGGTGGAGGCCCCGCAGCCAGCACAGCGCTGACAGACATCCCACGGTGTGTTGCGTTGGAACACTCAGACTTGCATTTTATTTTCAGTCACTTTTTACATATGGCATGTCCTTTGCTTTCTTGGAAAGGCAATGAGCTGGTTTAGAGAGTATAGCCCTTGGAGGGGAAAGGAGAAAACCAACACCGAGGGCTAGAAATGGGGGGCGGGACAGAAGCTCCAGGCCTGAGTGAAGCCACAGCTGCAAAAAAGAGATAAGGAGGGCAGGGCTGTCCGGGGCAACCCACACACTCTGTAAACATTTGCTGAATCCAGGGACAGCTCAGGCCAGGGAGCAGTGTGAAGGGGCAGAAGCCGTCTCCGTGAGGTCTGTGCAGGCTGGACCACCGAGGGCCACGGAGCGGAGTCTACACGTTCTGAAGGCCTTCGTCCACACTCTCCTCCCTGCCCCTCCTGGCCGAGGAAGCGGGGGCGCTCCGTTACGGTGCTCAATGAGAGGTCAGGCAGCCCATAAGTAAAAACGTCTGTTGGGGTTACCTGCTCTGACTCAGCGCTCCCCTGTCATGGTGCTGGTCACACACGAAGGAGCCTGGAGAAAACTACTCGGGTCTGTGTCCCGGTCAAGGGACCTAGCCTTTATGTAACTCCATCTCTTCTTCACTACACATTTGAGAACCACCATCCTATTTGCCTCCCAGTTTGGTTGCAGAGATGAATTGATTTAATACAGTAAAGCACTTAGAGCAGCATCTGGCCTAGAGTAGGCGCCCAACAAATATTAATTATCTGTTTTTACGAGGGTTCCATGAACAATTACGGAGCTACCTTCCCCTCGGGACTGTGGGAGCGGCCAGGTACATCCACACAAGTGAAATGGCTGGGGCGGAGCTCCGCTTTGGGTTTAGTTCAATCATCTGCACATGAAGGTTGGCACAAACAGGGAAGGTTTCCAAAATTGACCAGAATGTCGCCCCTCAGAAGGCCAGGTGCTGGTGAGGACTCTCTCTCTCTCTCTTTCTCTCTCTCTCTCTCTCTCTCTCTCCTCCCTGTCCCATGGGGATGCCTCTGCCCACACAGCGTGATGCATACTCTGGGGCAGCACGTGCTCATTTTAAAGCCAATTGGCCACCACCCTTTGGTACAGTGGAGTCCCTGATTATAAGTGACGAGTTACAATGTCAATTTCCAGGAAGAGTTGGTGCAACTGGTAGACCGATCCCCACCACGCTGGGCCCTGCTCTTCTGAAGGGAAGAGGTGGGATTTGTGACAGAAAGTCCCAGTCACTTCAGCAGCAACAGCTCATCTTGCATCTTTGTTCCCACCACATCCAGCAGGTGCAAGGAGTTCTTGGTCATTGCCAGAGCCTTTTAGTGTTCTCTTTGCCTCAACTTTTACTTACCACCATGCAGTATTGTTTGGGGTGCAGCTTAGATTGTTATTGATCAACATTAGGCAAAAGCCATGTCTTCTTTGTGCAAAACTCTCTATAGAGTCCCACCAGACTTGGGTTGAGAGAGAAGCTCTGATCCCCAGACCAGGCCACCAACTCCGACCCCACCTTTCGACATCCTCCCCTGCTCCTAGAAATGCACCTGCTCCCGTCCCATGGATCCCTTTGTTCTTGCTGTTCCTACATGCGTCCTTTGTCTTCATTTAGGTCTCAACCCAGTTACTATCTCCTTGATTTTTCCACCTAATGTTGTTATTGTCACCACTCTGTAGCCTCTCACATCACTTCCCCTTTCTTCCTACTGCATATTACTGCCAGCCATTGAGCAAAGGAATCTATTTTGTGTGATACATCCATATTACACAACATATGTGTATGTGTTCCAAGATAGAAAGAAGAATAAGAAGGCCTTTCTTTGGACCAATAGTAGATATGAACTAATTAGCATTTTTCAAGTGGAAGATATGCAGACAGGATAGGAGCAGAGGGGGCTGGCAGGGAGAAAGGACTAGCAACAAGGCCTGCCCACCAGCCAGAGCAGGGATTCCCTGTGCACAAAGTAACCAGGATTTTGGAACTAGCCAATGAGAGTTTTCTCTGTGGGGCTGCCTCTTACCTACTGCATATACTGACAAGGAATTCAGCTGCCTGTCCTCATCTATAAAATGAGAATAATACCACCTACTCCATACCATTGTTGAGAAGATAAAAAAGTTAATCTGCAAAAAATACTCAGTACAATGCCTAACACAAAGTAACTCTGTGATAAATGTCAGCTATAATCATTATTTTATTGCCCATTTATTACATGAAACAAATCTAGGAAGATGGCTATAACTGACTTAGAGAATACAGTATTGAAATTGCCAGCTGACCCCCCAGTTTAGGTTCCAGTCTCACTAAGACGACTTCTGATTTTGCCTTTGCCATAGTTCAGCCTACAGAAAGTGCATCACCGTTACTCCAAAATCAATATCCCAGGCAGTGTGGCAGAGATTTCCTGTTGAAAATTAACATACTGGTGTCACAATTCAGGCATTAAGAATGGAGTCAGTATCATTTTATTCCTCTGAGACAAGTCAATTCTGGGTGGATAGAAAGGCTGGATTTCTGGGTTGGAGCCCACTATGCTGGATGTGTTCTTTAAGGTGACGTCAGTGGGTGCGGCACCCAGGGCTCAACAAGTTCTTCGCCCTCTACTTCTGGACATAATTGAAGATTCCCTGGTCTTGTGCACACCAGGACAAGTGGTAGGGGGTGATGCTGGACTTGGGATTTTGGGATAAGTAATTCTGATGTGACCTGATGCGAACATCTTTGCTCACTGTTTCTTTTCCATAAAACGCTGACAAATGGCTCAACCTGCCTGTTACTCAGCACATCTGTGTATAACTCCAGTGGTCAGGCAGGACCCGAACCCAACTAAGACATATGCAGTCTGCTGTAGATTAAATTGTGTCCCTTAAAAGGACAGGTGGCAGCCCTGACCACAGGTCCTTCAGAATGCGAATTCATTTGGAAAGAAGGTCATTGCAGGTGTAATTAGTTAGAATGATGTCGTAATGGAGAATGATTGGCCCTTAACCCAATATGACTGGTGTCCTTGTCATAAGAACAGGGAACCAGATGTGAAAATCAAGCCCAGAGGAAACACAACTGCTGACCACGGAACGACGTGGCTGTAAGTCGAGGGACACCAAGGCCTCCCACCAGACCCCAGAGGGAGAAGAGGCAAGAAAGAGTCCTCTGAAACCTGTAGAATAGCCCTGCTCACACCTTGATTTTGTGTGTCTAGACTCCAGAAGTGTGAGGCAATAAATTTGTGTATTTTAAGTCACCCATTTTGGGGTAGTTTGTTCTGACAGTCCCAACCTCGTCAACCCCCCCCCCCCCAGCAGCCATTAGGACCCTTTGGTCCACACTCACCCTATATTTCTTTAAGGTACCATCCTATGCAAACCATGTGTCTGACATGAGGGTGACTGGGAAAAGGCAGTTCTCACCTTAGGCATTGAATACCCACAGGTAGGTACAACTCTTCCAGATAATCTGACTTCCGTGAAAATGCCTGTTTCCAGTGCCAGTTTAGGAGCTCGGATTAACTGATTGCATTTTTCCACTGAGAGGAAGAAGCACGGCACGATTTAATTAGTCAATCTCTTGGAAATGGATGGTTTACAAAAGAAGAGCTTTAGCAAGATTGCTGGCAGCATTTTTATCCCTCATTGATTCTGCTCTGGTAAGCACATGAGATTCCACACCAAGGAGAAGAAAGCAGTGCTGAGAACGCATGATTTTATAATGCTGGAAAGCAGATTTATGGAGATTCCTGTAGAGTTGAAATGCCAACCCAATTTTTAAAAATGCTAGTGCTCTTCCAAGTTCTTTGTTTTGGCACGGGGCAGGAGGGAACCTAATCCACACAATGAGAAATTTATTATGTGAGTTGACCAGTGTTAGTAAAATGTGATATGTTGATTGTGGTCTGATCAAATTCTGCATCTGACGGAGTTCTTTCTTCAGACATTTCTGTTTGAATGGATGAGTCATTAGCCAAGAAATAAACTGGCCAATCCCATGAAAGTATTTATGATGAGGGTGGTGCAGTTGTAAAATCAAGGGGGCCATAAATTTTGTGCCCAGAAGCTCCTCAAACAGGCATTCTTGTTCTGTGTGGACAGGAGCATTTCCACTGCAACCCGTCGGCACCATCCCTCTCTTTGTGTATGTTACCAAGGCAGTGAGCACAGCCCCAGGCTATTGACAGCCGGTAATTTTTTTTACCGTGATCACCACTGCGTTAGGATCAGGTGAACTGCCAGGAAGCAGAAGCAGGGTTTTCCAGCTCGACAGCGTGTGTATTTGCCAAATGAGTGGTTTTGAAAATTGGCCTCCCTTTGCTGAAACATGTTTTTCTACACTCTAAGAAACCTCCGGCATAAAAGAGAATGTTGTGGCAGGACACAGGAGGCAAATTGAACACTGTGAATCCTGTTTTTTGTTTTGTTTTGTTTTTTAAATTTGCTTTTGTGGAATGAAGCCTGGCCAGACACGAGGTCCATTTGTGCTTACATTCGCACACTGGCTCCGTGGGGAGAGCTCCCGGAGGCAGCGTGGACTGGCCACAGCTGGGATCCTGGCACGGGGCCCTGGGGACCTTCCTGCCGGTAGCACCTCCTCAGCCTGGGGTTAGTGTGGGAGCCACAGGGCGCCTGAAAAGCCGCTGAGCCAGGGAGTCCCCTGGACAGAGCGGCTACGTCACCTTCCCTGAGTACGCAGTGGGAATCGCACAAGGGATTGTTACTTCCCTTTCCTGGTTTCTTGGCAGAAGATATTGCTTTTTATTTCATTTTTATTTTTTATTTTATGAGACAGAGTCTTACTTTTTCCCCGGGGTAGAGTGCTGTGGCATCATAGCTCCCAGCAGCCTCAAACTCTTCAAAGGCATCCACCAGTTGCTAGGCTAGTTTTTCTATTTTTAGTAGAGACAGGGTCTTACTCTTGCTCAGGATGGTCTCAAACTCCTGAGCTGAAGAAATCCGTCTGCCTCAGTCTCCCAGACTGCCAGGATTACTGGTGTGAGCCATGGGATCCGGCTGGCAGAGAGACTGGAAACTAAGGGCCAGATTAATATGTGGAGGCCAAAATAAATAAACAAATACTTTGATCAACCCTTGAGGTGAAAATGGAGAGGGATGCCTGCACATCTTGCTGGTGGTAGGATAAGTTGCACCTGTGATCCATGCAGACCCAGAGGCTGTATACATTTAGCCCGTTGCAGAATGGACGGCTCCCAATTAAAGCCCATAACTGGCAAACCACAAAGGAGCACACAGCAAAAGAATCCGCCTGCCGAGAACTTTCACCTACGTGGCCACCAAGCCCGTTCTCAAGCCAGGGCTCTGGACTGAAGAGTAGAGCTTCATCTCAAGCTTCAAGAACACGTCCTTCCATCTTGTCTTTTTCCAGCCACCGATAATAAAAACCAGAAATTTCAAATGTTCCAACTGTAAGTGCTCTACAATCATTCTTAATGTCTTGTTTTTTCCTTCCTTTTCTTGAGCTGGGAGGGGTAAGACCACACATTCTGGATTTAGCATCCAAATCAAAGGCGTGCAAGTGAGTTACGGGATTTCATTTGGGAGCCAGGGGACTGCACATGGTTGCTTCTGAGCCATCGCACTGCAGGTTCTGCAAAGGGGTCAGGGTTCTAGACCCAGAGGAGCAGAATCACGTGGTTGCTTCTGAGCCCCCCTCCACCTCAGCCTCTGCAAGGGTGACAGGGTTCTAGACCCAGAGGAGCAGAATCAATATGCTGCTGCAGGTGAAGGCGAGCAGCCCCTTGGAAGGGCAGCTCAGGTGAGTAGGACCCAGAGAGGACCCTCAAAGTCCCGCCAAGCATTGGCCAAGGACTTGCCAGGTGTTCATCAAGGCCCCCGATGTTGGCCTTGTTTCCCTGTTTATTTAAAGCAATTTGAGAGAGAAATACCTAAACTGCTTTCTTATTATCTGATAATAGAATATGGTCTACAATAATTTGGGGGAAGGAACATAAAAATAATTTGTTCTGCTGAAATATCATACAACCTCACAGGCAGATGAGGTATTTGGTTACTGTTTCACCTACCTGGCAAAGACATGCTGGCCAGGGACTGGTTACTTCTTCTTGGTGGCCTTGTGAGGGTGACATGACACTTGCCCTTTCACCAGAAAGTTTTCTGAAAGATCAATTTCTGATGAAGACAGATTAATAAGAGGAAGAGGTTTCATACTGTATGCACAGGGAGAATCACGCAGTGATTACTTCAGCATCACAATGGAGTCCAGGCACTTTACCACCCGTCTGTTAGAGAGGAGGGTCTGGAGATGAGTGTAGGTAATTCTTTTCTTTTTTTGAGACAGACTCTCAAGCTGTCACCCTGGGTAGTTTGCTGTGGTGTCACAGCTCACAGCAATGTCTTGGGCTCTAGGGATTCTCTTGCCTCAGTCTCCCAAGTAGCTGGGACTATAGGTGCCCGCCATAATGACTGGCTATTTTTTTGTTGCCGTTGTCATTGTTTAGCTGGCCCAGGCCAGGTTTGAACCTGCCAGTCTCAGTGTATGTGGCTGGAACCCTCCCCACTGAGCTATGGGCACTGCCCAGAGTACAAGTAATAGCGTTTGGGGGCAGTAAAATGCTGTTAGGGAGGGTGAATAGATACTTGAGAGAAGGGAGAGACTGGTGTTTTGTTTAAGATGATCTGGGCCAGGTGTGGCTGCATTCTTGATTTTCTTTCTTGAAAAATACTGAGATGACAGGAAGGACAGGGAAATCCCTTGCTCTTTACTTGGGTCAGCCAGGTTGACGCGGATAATGGGATTGCCCCTTCCGAGGCCTTTTGATCGCAAAGGGTCTTTAATTCCAAGTATTCTTTACACTAAGGAGGGGTATTTTGGGGTGAAATTTCCTGAGTTCCCTCGGCCCTAAACTGTGAAGCCCAGGACGGCGTCAGGGCGGGGCACAGCAGGCCTTGCAGCCGGCTCCAGCTGGGTTTGCCCGCAGTCTGCTTTCTCCAGCTTTCCCTCCCTTCCCCCTCTGAGTCTACTCCCCCTTTCTGATAGCTGGCCCATAAAATAAAAAATATAAAAATATATCCATAGATTCTGTGATACTCTTGCTTCTGAAAGGTGGAGTGCATTCCCTCCCCTGAGGGCAAGATGGACCTGCTTCCATCAGAACAAGAAGGGAAGGTGGGTGTCCGGCCCGGGAGGCAGGACAGACAACCTCCCCAGCACTCCGGTCATTTTCTTCCTCTCTCTCTCAATCTCTCCCCTAAACCGTCTCTCCATCTCTTCCTCCACATCTTTGTCACTCTCCTGCTTTTCATCTCTTTCTATGTCTCTCTCT
This sequence comes from Arctocebus calabarensis, assembly GCA_963573935.1. NCBI lineage: Eukaryota > Metazoa > Chordata > Mammalia > Primates > Lorisidae > Arctocebus > Arctocebus calabarensis. Next base: position 25,946 of record CAUYON010000391.1, read on the forward strand.
TTTTCTTCATCTCTCTCTCCATATTTCTCTCTTTCTCTCTCCATTTCTCTCTCTGCCTCTTCCTCTCTCTCCTCTTGATTTGTGAATCACTCTCCACTCTGGAGAGGCCCATGTGCGGAGTAACTGAGGCCTCCATCCTCTACACCTGCCGAGGAGCTTCTTAAACGTGCAGTCAGGTCTTCCCTGGATAACCGTTCGGCTGCGAGCTGATACAGAGAACCCTGAAACGCCACTTCCCAAGCCACCCATAGATGTTCTGTGTGGTTTTCGATGCTACTCCTTAGGGTGACAGGATATGTGTCTGTGGATAACCAACACATCCTGGACTTTTCTCCTTACACAATTTGACATGTGTTATGCTGGCAGTAGGCAGAATAGCTCTTACCAGTAATGACTATGGATAAATTATGTACATGAAGACTTGTCTTCCAGCACACCTGCACTGAGCCTTTGCTAATACTTGAAGCTTATACTAATGCAATTCCCATAAACAAATATAAGTTGCACCATATTGCTCCTGAGAAGCAATAGGCAACATAATTCTCTGTTCCCATATATCAGAGAGAGGCCAGAGAGAACTCATTAAATATATTGGTCCCAGATCTATGAAATTGGGTTTGGGGATTATGATTACCAGGTCCTCAGCCCTTCCTTACATTCACACATTCCAATCCTACCCACTTCTAATACCGCCAGGTGCAAAGGAAACCAATAAAAATTGTCAAATATTTGAAATCTTAATCAGTCAGTCACTGAGTATTTATTGAGTGACTACTGTGTGTCCAGAATTTTGCCAGAAGCAATGAATTACAACATTTCCTTGTGCGTCATAGATCATTTTGCAGAAGCTATTGACTCTTTTTTATTTCCCCATGTGTCTTTCATTTTTACTGGTATTGTTAGAGTGATAATATTTAAATAAAAGCTGTTTAGAGAAAAGAAAGCACCATCTGAAGGCTGTGTCTCTGCCTTATGAGTTAGTGTTTGGGGATGTTGAAGGGCAGCTGGATGTGGGAGTTTGGATGCGGCCGTCAGGCAGACCAGCCTTCTGGGCCTATGACCAGGGCAGTTCCACGAGTTCTCAGGGGCTCAGGCCCACACTTAGCTTAATGCTCTGCTGTTGCTGATCTTCACATTCTTAATGGTTTTTTAACAAGAGGCCCATATTTCCACTCACACTGCCCCTACCACCATGTCTAAAGTCTCTGTGTTCCTGAAATCCATGCCTTGAATTCCTACACCCTCCAAATGTTGTGTTAGGAGGTGTGGCCTTCGGGAGGTGATTAGGTCATGGGAATCAGACCTCACCCTGAGATAAGAGCACTTAGAAAGGGGATGGGGGGCTCGCTGGTCCCTTTCTCCATGAAAGGACAGAGTAAGAAGGAGCCTGCACCAGACGCAGGACCTGTGGGGGCCTTGATGGTGACCATCAACTTCCCAGCCTCCAGAACCATGAGGCTATTTATGGAGTTTTGTTATAGCCTCGGGCGTGGACTAGGACAGCCTTAGAAACCATGTGGCTGGGTGTGTCCCCACTTGAGTCTGATGCAAGACCTTTGGCTCCCCTTTTGCTGAACAGTCAGTAGAGAAGAGGCTGCTGTCCTGGGTTTGTCCCCACAAGAAGGCCTGAGAGAGGAGCGTGTGCCAGAGATTTATAAAGGGGACAATTCGGGAAAGAGAAAGAGCAATAGGCTGTGATTTCAGGTACTGCCCCCAGCAGGTGGGTGGCCTCTGGCTGACCCAGAGAGGACCTGCAGGCTGCCATTCTGCTGAAAGAGTAGACCTGAGCTGAGGTAGCCACATCTCTGCTGTCCCCTGAGTGTGGCGGCTGGCACCGGGAGTGAAGCTGGCAGCCTTGGGAGCTTCCAGCTCTCTGTACACACAGACACAAACTGCTCTGTGACACAGTTTGCTTTGATCCCTCCAAATCTCATGTTGACATTGGATTCCCAGTGTTGGGGTGAGGCTTCATGACAGATGTTTGGGTCATGGAGGAGGATTTCTCAGGAATAGTTTAACACCCTCCCGGGAGCAGGTGAGTGGGTTCTCACCGGATTACTTCCTGCAGCAGAAGCAGTGTGTGCTATTCCTGAGAGCCCTTGACTAAGGCTTCATGTGTAACGTCCTCCCAGAGCTCTGAGGGATGACAGAGGAGCTCTGATGTGTGAGCTGACCATGCTCTGGGGCAGGGACTGTGCTGGGCCCCTCAGAGCCTATGCAGGAGCCCAAGAATGGCCTCTGCTGTTTTCTTTTTTTTTTTTTATAATTTTATTAAATCATAATTGTGTACATTACTGCAATCATGGGGCACAATGTGCTGACTTCATATACAATCTGAAATATTTTGGTCGAACTAAGGTTAAACATAGCCTTCATGGCGTTTTCTTAATCACTATGTGAAGACATTGATATTCTACATTTAATAAGTTTCATCAGTACCCTTCTAAGATACACAGTAGGTGTGATCCCACCAATTACCCTTCCTTCACCCATCCTCCCCCCTCCCCT
>CAUYON010000392.1:0-12528 GCA_963573935.1 Arctocebus calabarensis
CTGCCTCCCAAGTCGCTGGGACCACAGGCACCCACCACAATGCCCGGCCATTTTTTGGTTGCAGCTGTCATTGTTGTTTGGCGGGCCCGGGGGCTGGATTCGAACCCGCCAGCTCAGGTGTACGTGGCTGGCGCCTTAGCCCATTGAGCCACAGGCGCTGAGTCGAGTCTCCTTTTCCTTAACTTCATTCTTTCATTCAGTTAGTCCCAAAGCAATAGAGCATAGTAGGTTGTTTAATGATTTTTGAGTTTTGTTTAATTTAAATTTCTATCATTTAGTATAAGTACTGACAACCCCAAAGCCGATGAAATAGGACAGACATAATAGTAAAATTGGTATTTACACACATGCACATAAGTGCATCCCATGGCATATATTGAATGTTACTGTGAGCGCGTGCCCACGTGCACACACACACATAGGACGCTCAACCTTGGGTTAGTCAACACTATACATAGTCACCTCCAGGTGAGAAGCATTAGCTAGCCACTGGAAATGAAACTGGTAGAGTCACACACTGTAATGGAAAAATAACACATGTCTGCATCTGATCAGCCTCAGGAGCAAATTTATGAGGACAGGAAGTTGTTAGGGAGATCCAGAAAGTCAATAAACGTCAGAAATTTTATAGTTCAAACATTACCATTTCCTTTTTGTTTCTTCAGAGTAGTTGTTTAAATACTCAATCACAAAGCAAAACTGACGTTTAAACAGCACCAGAATCTCTCAGAGTTGGCACCTACCATATAGACCTGTTTTCTTTTCTTACAAAAATAAAAACTTAAGTCACAAATTCTTGATACTAACATAACTTTTAAATTAATATTTTTGGAACGCATTCAACAGGAAATCATAAAAATATTAAAACTCTTCGTTTCCTCAATTTTACTAATAAAACCCTTTGAAATAAGCCGCACAGATCTTGAGTGTTAATTTAGGAACATTTTCTTTCTGTTTGATAAAAATGAAATATGAAAATTCAGTGCTCAGCTTCCTATGATCCCATGATGGTCAAAAGGGATGCTAAACATTGGGATTGGACTGTGTGCTTGAAAATTTGATAAAATAGACAAATTTGATATTTCCTACTTATTAGAATATAGACACAGAAAAATGCTTTTGAGAAGTTTCCAAATTAAGAAACCTTTATTAATGAAGAGGCACATAGTCGAATCCGAAACCACTTATTTGAAGAAGAATCATTATACAAACTTAGATAATTCACTAAGAATTATCTGTTTCATGTTCTAATAAACAGGTTGGCACTGTATGACATCCAGAAACATGGAACTTTCCATTTTTCAGCTCTATCTTTTCTGAGGTTGCTATTTTTAATGTGTGTTTATAATACACTGAAGACATCTCAGTCAATCAAGTGTTGAGCAAAATAATCACCATGGCAGGGAAACACACATGGTAGTCTTTATTGTCAACATGTCTATAAAACTGAAAAAATATTTGTTAGTGTTCCATTTTGATAAATACAAGGAACACGTGGAGCTGAAAGGAACCATATCAAGAGCTCCATAATTTTCCAAAGACTTGACACTACTTTAATGGCAAATAGCAAAGAATTCCAGGGCATAGGGGAGGGTTTTTGCAAACACACTATACCACAGACATACTAGACTCTGATGATGTGGCACAGTAGCCAAAAGACAGAGGACTGGATGTCATGTCCCATGAAACTCACTGCCTGAGTGCTTTGAAAGGTCTTTCAGGACTCTGAGCTGTTTATCTACAGCTTGCCCCACTTCCTTTCCCCTCCTTAACAGCCTCTTCTTGGCTTCCTTTCCCTGCTCCTTCTGCATAACTGGGTTCCTTTCATCACTCATAGACCTTTCTTTCTGGAAGTTTCTTCCCTCCTATCCCTTTATTTTCTCCTCCAAGTATTTCTATATAAATATCAAAAATGCCCCAATTACAATAACTCACTAGAGGCTGTTGAAGGCAAGGTGACCACCCCAAAGAAGCTTTAGCAAAAAGACTCCCACAAGATGAGTCAGAAGATAGAGGGTCTCATTTTAGCCATGCTTAGTTGTCATCATAGAACTCTGCAATGGTACAATTTAGAACTAGAAAAAGGATAGTTTGAGTGAGAGGCTGGGACTCCCAGCTCTGTTCTCTCCCTTGGTGTGTGAACTTCAGCAGTCTTTCTGCACTTGCTTCATCATCTGTGATATGCTGACCTCAGAAGGTCACAAGGTATAAGAGGATCATAAGGGATTGGCACAGGAAAGTGACTGATAAATTAAAAAGTACAAGTCCCGTGATGTTCAAAGAGTAGTTACTGCATCAGCAGCAGCCACATCACCTGAGAGCTTGTTAGAAATGCAAATTCTGGCTCAGCGCCTGTGGCTCAAGCAGCTTAGGCATCAGCCACGTACACCTGAGCTGGAGGGTTCGAATGCAGCCCAGGCCCTGCCAGACAACAATGACGGCTACAACCAAAAAGTGGCTGGGCCTTGTGGCAGGTGCCTGTAGTCCCAGCTACTTGGGAGGCAAAGGCAGGAGACTCACTTGAGCCCAGGAATTGAGTTGTGATGACACAGCACTCTCTCCAGGGCCACAGCTTGAGGCTCTGTCTCAAAAAAAAAGAAAAAGGCTCGGCGCCTGTGGCTCAATGGGCTAAGGTGCCAGCCACGTACATCCAGCCCGGGCCCGCCAAACAACAATGACGGCTGCCACCAAAAAAAAAAATGGCCAAGTGTTGTGGCAGGCGCCTGTAGTCCCAGCTACTTGAGAGGCGGAGGCAGGAGACTCGCTTGAGCCCAGGAGTTGGAGGTTGCTGTGAGCTGTGATGCCACAGCACTTTATCCAGGGTGACAGCTTGAGGCTCTGTCTCAAAAAAAAAAAAAAAAAGAAAAAGAAAATTCTTCAACTCACCCCAGACCTACTGAATCAGAAACTCTAGAGGTGGAGCCCAGCACTCTGTGTTTCAACAAATCTCCCAAGTGATTCTGATTCATGCTGAAGTTTAAAGACATTGCACTCTACAGATGAATTGCTTTTTATAAGATTTCTTCTGGTTGTAGCTTTCTATGGTTCTGAATAGATTCTGGCAGCATAAGGAATGTTAATGCCTTGTGTTGCAATGGTACTTATGTGAACAGCACAAAAGCTTATTCTCTTCTATTCTCCTCTTGCTTCTCAAAAAAGCCCTACAAAGTAATGCAGTGGATCCATTTCACAGAACCTCATTGCACTTATAATGTGGACCATACAATTTATGACAGCTTTGAGGTCTAGGAAATATTTAACCATAAAGCCAGCCTAATAACCTGATAGAAGCCCAAGTATAATGGTTTAAGGATCGCAGAAAGATCAGATTTGCACTTTCTCACACAGCTCACTGATGCTAGAAATTCCATCATCACAGTTCAAAGCTTTAGTCTTCTGCCTGAAACACCAATATCCCTGGAAATATCACAACCAGCCCTTTAATTCACGGGGAGGGGAAATGGAAGGAAGGGAATATGAGTATCATGCTCTCAGGAAGTGGAGTACCTACACTGGCTTTGGGAAAAATACCCCCAAAGGGGGAATCTAGGATTACTATGGGCAACTTTGCTACCTTCAGAATTTGGCCAAAGGCTAGGTGTTCACACATAATGAGATGGACATCCTAGGTACCTAGAAACTTTAAGGATTAACTGGGGAGTCTCCGGTGAAGGAGGAAGAATGAGTAGACCATAACAGAGAATCAAAGGGGCAGATTCCTGCTTTTGGTACACTAGGAAAGATAGAACACTCCCTCTGCCAACTATCATGAAAATGGAACCTCTATTTGGTTCTCTTCTTCCTTACCTCTCTTATATTTGACATTCTGGTGTCCCTTTTTTTTTTTTTTTTTTTGAGACAGAGCCTCAACTGTCACTCTGGATAGAGTGCTGTGGCATCACAGCTCACAGCAACCTCCAATTCCTGGGCTCAAGTGAGTCTCCTGCCTCTGCCTCCCAAGTACCTGGGACTACAGGCACCTGCCACAACACCCAGCCATTTTTTGGTTGCAGCCATTATTGTTGTTTGGTGGGCCCAGGCTGGATTCAAACCTGCCAGCTCAGGTGCATGTGGCCAGTACCTTAACCCGTTGAGCCACAGGTGCCAAGCCATGGTGTCCCTTTTTTAAGAAATATTGGATTTATATTGTACCTTACAGTTTGTGAACCACTCCCACATGCAATATTCATATGCTAACTACAGGCCCACGGGGAAGATAAAATTCCTCATTTACTAAGGAGGAAACTTGGTTATGCCTATGGCCAATACACAGCAGAGCTTAGGTTTGAATCTCAGTTTTCCAACTCCAAGCCTGGAATTGTCTACATCTCAGTCCATATATATATTTCTTTTCTTTTTTTTTTTTTTGAGACAGAGTCTCAAGCTGCCATCCTGGGTAGAGTGCGATGGCATGACCACTCATAGCAACCTCAAACTCTTGGGCTTAAGCTATTCTCTTGCCTCAGCCTTCCAAGTAGCTGGGACTACTGGTGCCTGCCACAATGCCTTGCCATGTTGTTGTTGTTGTTGTTGTTGTTGTTGTCATTGTTGTTTCACTGGCCCAGCTGGGTTCGAACCTGCCAGCCTTGGTATATGTGTCTGGTGACCTACCCACTGAGCTACGGGTGCCGCCTCAGTCTATATTTTTAATCTGATTTGCACCTTATTGTGGAGATGAACTGTGCATTAATGCTCCCATACTCCCTTAAAAAGAAGGATAGCAGTGTTCCAGAACCCTGGGCAGAGTGTGAATCCCAAGTTCCCAATGGAGCAGGTTCCCACTTTGCTTCCACTGTTTATCCTCTCCCTGCTTTTAGAGCACAAGAGCTTAATGACTTCCCAGATGGGCAACATTGTCAGCCATAAAAAGGAGATTCTGCTACACATCATTGTACTTTGAAAATATCACTGTGGAAGTGTGTGGTTGAGTCACAGAGTTGGCAGGAGAACTTTACATGGGCCAAGCCCTTCTGGTAATGAACTATATAGAGCTCTGCAAGGTAGCCCAGGCCGTGGTCTTTCCCTGACTCTAGGCAGAGGGTTGCTATGGCCAAACTGAAAAAGCATTCTTTGTTATATTACTAAGGTCAGTGCTCTTGGTTCATGCACAGAAGTTTGGCATAAAATTTTCTATAATTTCTTCTAAGCCTTCAATTTTATTAATAATTTATATACAACAAAAGCCTTAATTCTGGTATCTGGTCACTTTGTACCATGTATGTGACTCCAGCTTCCCCCCAATAATAATGGTTTACAAATTCATACTGCAAGTCCTGCCCCTTAACCTAAGCTCAATGCCACACCACCTAATGCCTGCCACATTTTGCCACCATCAAATCTAAATGGAAAAGTCTAAAACCAAACTCATTCTTTATTATCCTCTACAAATCAGTTCACCTTAGCAACTTCTAGCACAACCATTTTCTCAACCATCAAGACTCAAAAGGGCCAGATATGATGTTTTATGACTGTAGTCCCAGCTCTGTGGGAGGGCGAGGCAGGAGGATTGCTTGAACCCAGGAGTTTGAAGTTGCTGTGAGGTAGGCTGACACCCAGACATTCTAGCCTGGGCACTAGTGACACTCTGTCTTTAAAAAAGAAAAAATGCCAGGCGTTATGGCTCTCATGCATGTAATCCTGGCCCTCAGGGAGCCCAAGGTGGGAGGATCACTTGAGCTCAGGAGCTCAAGGCCAGCCTGAGCAAGAACAAGACCCTGTCTCTACTAAAAATAGAAAAAAAACTAGCCTGGCATAATGACACTCACCTGTAGTGCCAGCTATTCAGGAGCCTAAGGAAAAAAGAATTGCTCACTCTGGGAAGCTGAGGCGGGTGGATCGTCTGAGCTCACTACTTTGAGACCAGTCTGAGCAAGAGTGAGACCCTGACTCTAAAAATAGCCAGGTGTTGTGGCAGGAATCTGTAGTCCCAGCTACTTGGCAGGCTGAGGCAAGAGGATCGCTCCAGCCCAAGAGTTTGAGGTTGCTGTGAGCTATGACACCATGGCACTCTACCCAGGGCGACAAAGTGAGATTCGGTCTCAAAAAAAAGACTCAAAATGATGGAATTGTCTTCTTCATTTTGTACATTTGGTTCATCACTCATTAATTTCTGTTTCCTGAGTTCACTCTTCATACTGCTACCTAATGGATCTCTGTGATCTATATTACATTTTCTTGCACTGTACTATTTATTCCTTCAACCAATATTTTTTTTCTTGTTTTATAGTCATGAAAACAGTAGTCTCAACACCAGCCATAAGTTAGAGCTTCTTAAAACTTCTAATGTCCAAGCCCCATCCCTAGAAAATTCCAATTCAGGGATTCCTGGGGAGAGTTCCAGTCACACGTATCACTAAGAACAAAATGTCCTAAACTACAGCACTGTTCAGACTTTAGTGTGCATGGAAATCCCCTTTGAATCTTGTCAAAATGGACATTTGAATTCAGCAGTGCTGGGCTGCAGTGGGATTCTGCATTTCTAAATGTTCCCAGATAGTGTCAAAGCATGCAGTTCCCAGACCACAGTTTATCAAAGTCCCTCCTAGAGCATCAAGTACAACCTCCCATTCTGCCTGGTTTTAAGGCCCTTTTCTCATTTCCCACCCCCTGTTCTTACCTGGCCAGCTCCTGACGCCTCATGACTCGTGGACCCTGCCTGCCATCCTGGCTTACTTGGAACACCTGACCCCCTTCTCTCTGCCTAGTTCAATCTCACCCCTCTGTCAGGACCGATCCTGGCCTGCCATTTTGTCTTCCCCAACCACTCCACAGTTTATTAATCCTTTTTTCCTCTAATCTCCCACAATTATAGAAAATGCAGTGATCTTCCCATCATAGCCCAAGCTTTGCAGCTGACAGCAGGAAGAAATCTAGACTGAGAGAGACATGGAAACTAGGCACACCTTACCACGGCTGGCAAATCATTTTCCCTTTCTGAAAAATGGTAAAAGTCTACCTGGTAAACCTAAATTAGGTCAGGGTTTGGGGGTTTTATTAAGTAACTTATTTTATCTTTAACACATCAGAAACTTAGTTCAATGGAAGGGTCCTATGTGATGCAAATTGCATTCAACAAAATGCAGACATGTCAGCAGCTAAAGCTACTCTAAGAACGTTCAACTTAAGAGAAAGTTTAGCCATCACTTGATGCAGCTGTCCTTTCCCCTCATTTTATTGATTAAGAAGCTAAATCTTTAAGACTAGAAACAACTTCCTCACATACATAACTGGTTAGTAGCAGATTCAGTGCCAGCGCCCAGATTTCTGAGTTTTTGATTCTTCTAGCTACAGCATCTTCCTAAATGTTTAAGGGGAGCCACTATTATATTAAGCAAACAATGTACTAATATACTGTGACTAGTTAAGCTAGATAAAACTCAGCAAATGCTTAATGGTAAGATACGATAAGATGGCAGTTGGCTGGCTCGGCGCCTGTGGCTCAACGGGCTAAGGTGCCAGCCACATACACCTGCGCTGGTGGATTCGAATCCAGCCCGGGCCCACCAAACAACAATGACGGCTGCAACCAAAAAATGGCTGGGCGTTGTGGCGGGTGCCTGTAGTTCCAGCTACTTGGGAGGTGGAGGCAGGACACTCGCTTGAGCCCAGGAATTGGAGGTTGCTGTGGCACTCTATCCAGGGTGACAGCTTGAGGCTCTGTCTCAAAAAAAAAAAAAAGAGATGGCAATTGGCAAGGCAAAACACCTTATCCATTGCAGAGTCCTCTTGCCTTCCACCATAGGCCAGCCCTACAATGCAGGGTGAAGACTCCTGACTAAACCCCTGAAATAAGGGTCTCCTTTTAACTCTGACATCAAGGTCCTTCACAATCTGGCCCTAATCTAACCTTCCAATATCCCTCAGTCTCACTGTTTCTCATACAAACCTTATGCCACTGTTAATTCTTAATCTACCAGACTGCTGCTGCTCACATGAGCCCACATGGACCTGGTTTAATCTGCTACATCTTGAAGTTGGGACATTGAAGTTCGGAATTGAGCTGGGCAATTGCGTAATGTGAATATAAGTCCAGCCCTCACAATGGTTCCACCCTTTAGGGAGCTGTGACCATAATCTTTCCAGGACAAAGGAGCTTTTCTTTTCTCTTCTGGCTTCCTAATGCCACCTCAGGTGAAGATCTACTGTGTGGAGCCCAGACAATTGTCACGCTGTGGCCAGAGATGTTTAATTGGACTATAAAAGATGAGAAAGCAGCAGGGAGCTGATTGTCAGCCCTCTGACAAGACTGCACAGCACAGGTGGCCCAGCAGCACAGAGGAGTGGTAGCCTGCCCCATGCTGATGACTGTTTCCACCCAGGGGGGCAGTGAAGGCTGAGGAAGGGGAGGGGGGGAGGGGGAAATGTAGCAGTGGCAATACAGCCTTTAGAGAACGCAGTGCCAGATTGTCATATATTCTGTTTTCACCCCAAGAATTGTAATTCCCTTTTTAAGTTTATCCTCCTCATAAGACAAACCTCTCTAAAGCCTTAATATTAATAATTTATTTTCATTTTTATAGTCCCTTTCCATTTCCATGCTACCCTTTAAGCCTCACTAAGCCTTCGAGGTAGGTCAGGGAAAATATTCTCCCTTCCAGTTTATAAAGGAGTCAACTGGATCTATTATGCTGGTACATAAGTTTGTCAAGGTTGTACAACTCGTAAATAGTTAAGCCAGAACTGGAGATTACTTGTCAAGGATCACTGATGAAACAGTAGATAAAAGTGTTTCAAACATGACAAGTATACAATTCTAATTCTTGTTTCTGAAAACTATTTCCCAAAGAAAAAAAGATCCCTTTGTTGTGACAGCCCCTGGAGAAAGAGCTATGCCCTAAAGGCTAATTAAAAACGGAGGTTGCCACATCTACCCTTCATCCTTGGATCGGCAGTGATTTACGTAGAAACACAGACATTTCCAGAGCACACTAAGTTGTCTACACGCTCCTCTGCTTCTAGGCACTGAGGAGTTGATAGGTTCCTGAGAAAGCAAATGTGTAAGGAGGATCCACATACTACTTACTCTGAGACAGATAATATGGAATGTGGCCATGAACCCAGATTGCTTGATTCATCTCCAGGGTAAATAGGGCTCTGGCAGGTCAGATATGCCACTAAATATGTGATTTGATTCTTACATATTATTTTTCCAGAAAGGTCTGAAATAGGAGACAACCATGACAATTAACTTATTTTCCTCTTGCTGAACATTAAGGCTGCCATATCCTTCACTCTCAATTTTAAAGACTTAAGGATGTTACTTTTCCTGAAACTGAGAAGAACATTCAACCTGTAAGCATTGACTGTGAAAAGACTTTTATCTTTTTTTTCTCAGTAGGATTTACACAATACTGAGAAAATAGAGGATAGCGATAGCCCTGTAAGAAACTGGCTAAGTGGAGGCCAAGGAATATTGAAGTTAGATTCTCAGACAGAAGCTAAGCCAAATCAGCCAGAAACACTGTACCTTCTCAGAGAGCTTTTCTTGTTTTGTTTTGTTTTGTTGTTTTGTTTTTAAGGAGAAGTATAAAGAAGTTTATTAATTTGCCAGCAAATGAGGAGGCTGGCAGACTCCTGTCTCAAACTATCCAGTGTCTCTCAAGAGAGTTTTATGTACCCAAAGCACCTGGATTTCAAAATACAATGATGATTGTGAAGAGAGAATACAAAAGTAACAATATGCAAAGGGAATTTATAACTAAAACATACTTAAGAATAACTCAAAGTCTACATGCAATGGCTCACACCTGTAATCCCAGCACTTTGGAAGGACAAAGCAGAAGGATCACTTGAGATTAAGAGTTTGAGACTGTCCTAGACAAAACAGTGAGACCCCCATCTCTACCACACACACACAAAAAGAATTGTCCAGGTGTGGTAGTACATGTCTGTCATCTCTACTCAGGAGGCTGAAGTGGGAAGATTGATTAGGCCCAGTAGTTTGAGGTTGTAGTTACCTATAATGACACCAGTACACACTAATAAGACACTGTCTCAAAAAACAAAGGGGGGGGAATAATTCAAGAGACTTCATGTTTCAGTGTTTCAAGAATACAGAATGAAGATACTTCACTCCATTTTTCTCCCAGAAATTATTCTAAAAAAGAAAAAAAATGAAAACACAAAACCCATTCTTGATGAAAATCCTAACACATGACAAAAGGTAAATGACTTAGTAGAAGAGAGGAAGATAAAAATATAGTACTTTCAGATACTCCAACAGGTGCCCCTGTATTTATAAGAATAAAAGTCAGGTGGGGTACGGTGGCTCATGCCTGTAAATCCTAACACTTTGGGAGGCCAAGGCAAGAGGACTGCTTGAGGTCCGGAGTTTAAAACCAGCCTCAGCAGGAGTAAGATCGCACTTCTTCAAAAAATAGAAAAATTAGCCCAGTATTGTGGTAAATACCAGTAGTTGCAGCCTCAGGAGGGTAAGGCAAGAGGATCACTTGAACCCAGGAGTTTGAGGCTGCAGTGAGCTATAATAACGTCACTGCACTCTAGCCTGCAACAATCAACTGCACTGAATCCGGCAACAGTGCCAGATCCTGTCTTAAAACAAAAAAACCAGTAAACCAGAGATTCTGGCGTGGATGTGGAGAAAAGGGAACACTTCTACATTGCTGGTGGGAATGCAAACTAATATATTCCTTTTGAAAGGATGTTTGGAGAATACTTAGAGATCTAAAAATAGACCTGCCATTCGATCCTATAATTTCCTTACTAGGTATATATCCAGAAGACCTAAAATCACATCATAATAAAGATATCTGTACCAGAATGTTTATTGCAGCCCAATACATAATTGCTAAGTCGTGAAAGTAGCCCAAGTACCCATTGACCCATGAATGGATTAATAAATTGTGGTGCATGTATACCATGGAATATTATGCAGCCTTAAAGAAAGATGGAGACTTTACCTCTTTCATGTTTACATGGATGGAGCTGGAACATATTCTTCTTAGCAAAGTATCTCAAGAATGGTAGCAAAAAATATCCAATGTACACATTCCTAGTATGAAGCTAATTTATAGCTTTTATACGAAGGCTAAAACCCAAGAATTGGGTCGAAGGCTCAATCTAACTGCTTCCTGCTGAATTGGGCAATGATAGAAGGGGGCAGTTAGGGTTTGTCTGGAGGGAGAGTGATACAGGGGTTCATGGAGTGGAACCATCTTTATTGCGTGTGGCTTGATGACATTTCTGGAAAACATAAATGAAAGCACAAGAATATGGGGAAAAGGGCACGGGAGTGGAGGGGAGGGAGGAGGATGGGTGGAGGGAGGGCGATTGGTGGCATCACACCTACGGTGCATCCTAGAAGGGTACAGGTGAAACATATTAAATGCAGAATACCAATATCTACATAAAGTGATTAAGAAAATGCCATGAAGGCTATGTTTTTTTTTTTTAATTAAATCACATCTGTGTACATTAGTGCAATCGGGAGGTACAATGTGCTGGTTTCATATACAATCTGAAATGTTTTCATCAGACTGTTTAACATAGCCTTCATGGCAGTTTCTTTCTTTTTTTTTTTTTCCAGTGGTAAGACAGAATTTATTTACAGAAAAGAATACAGAAAACACTAAAGCTCCTGATAGAGAGATAGAAATCAAGTGGGGAGAGAAAAGCTCTCTCCTGGTCTTTCCTGTATCCCCCTTTAGGCTTTTAGTCTTGGGGTATATATAGGAGTATGGGTTCCTTGGCCAGGAAACGAATGAATGCAGTCCCTTCTGCTGGGGGCAAGGTGAATGAATGTATCAATGAATCAACACAGTCCCTTCCACTGGGGCAAAGTGAATGAATGTATTAATGAATGGATAGTACATTCATGGAATTGAGGCACAGGAAATTCACATGAAATTGACCTAGGCGTAGGAAATGGGGGTTCCACATTTAGTCCTAAGTGTAAAGTGAAGGAGACACTAAGGCACAGGTGTCTCCTCGGCAGTTGTTCAGGCTTTTTGGATATTGAAGCCTCCAGTGGGGGTTGGAGGTCCACCTCCTTGCCTGTCATCCAGCCTGCTGGTTCCAGCTCCGCTGAGCTAGCTAGGGAGCCAAATGTCCTGCATAAATTCTCCTTCTCCGAGTAGAAACTCTAACTGCTGTTAGGGAAAAAGGGTGAAGACTCCATCTAACTGCTTCCTGCTGAATCGGGAGATGATAGAAGGGGGCAGTTAGGGTTTCTCTGGAGGGAGAGTGATACAGGGGTTCATGGACTGGGACCATCTTTATTGTGTGTGGCTTGATGACATTTCTGGAAAACATAAATCTGATTAGTATACTCAGTAATAGGCAAAGGTAGAACAGCGTCGGGTCAGAAGCACTTATTCAGTGATGCTAAAAGAAAACCATATTAGGATTTTTCTTGCTGTTTCCTAAATGATAACTTCAAACTTTCTTTTGGCTCACAAGTGTAGGTGGTCTGTGGTTGGCTATCTTCATTGTCTGCCTCTGTAGAAGATGGAGGGTTCTGGGATATGAAGGCTATGTTAAACAGTTTGATGAAAATATTTCAGATTGTGT
>CAUYON010000393.1:0-15205 GCA_963573935.1 Arctocebus calabarensis
CAAGCTGTCACCCTGGATAGAGTGCTGTGGCATCACAGCTCACAGCAACCTCCAATTCCTGGGCTCAAGCGAGTCTCCTGCCTCCACCTCCCAAGCAGCAGGGACCACAGGTGCACGGCACAACACCCAGCCATTTTTTGGTTGCAGCTGTCATTGTTGCTTGGTGGGCTGGGCTGGATTCGAACCTGCCAGCTCAGGTGTACGTGGCTGGTGCCCTAGCCTGTTGAGCCACAGGCACCGAGCCATAAGTATTTTTTTTAATGTAAGCATTTTTTATATATATTTTGGCAATAATGAAAATCTTAAACTCATCAATATCCTGAGAGACAATTCCAGAGTGCCTTTAATAATGTTAAAAAGTCACCAATATGTTGATAAAAGTATCATCAAAATATATAAAAATCTACTGATTTGGGGAGTGATAGGATCCAACAGAGGTGGCATTCAGGAATGGTTGTCTAGCATCACTGTTACTAATAATACAGAAATAATTCTAAAGTAGTGGCTATTGTCATAATTTAAATCCATGCGATAAGTTTCTACACTTAGAACAATAATTGATAACCTCTTTTACTTTTGATAGCCAGTCTATTTGAAACACAGAGGAAAATTAACGAACATTCTTCATTTATTATGATCTGAATTTTAGCTGTTAATATCCTATAAAATGATGACCCTTGTACTAAGTTATTCAAACTTGAAAAGGTAAAATCCCACCTTCTGTCCTCTATTATGACAAAATACATTCATGAATGAAATGTTGAAGCCTATAATCCCATTCATAGCATGAGAATTTTAATTCTAATTATTTAAAGAAAAACTTCTTTGAATCTTGAAAACCTTAGAGAGTTCAGTTGAACTTTCTTATGGTAAAGCTATATGTAATTTTGCTTTTTTTTTTTTTTTTGAGACTGAGTCTCACTATATCACCCTCAGTAGAGTGCTGTGGCATCATAGCTCACAGCAACCTCCAAATTTTGGGCTTAAGCGATTCTCTTGCCTCAGCTTCCTAAGTATCTGGGACTACAGGCGCCTATCACAATGCCCAGATATTTTTTGGTTGCAGTTGTCATTGTTGGTTAGCTGGCCGGGGCTGGGCTTGAACCCTCCAGCCTTGGTGTATGTGGCCGGCACACCACTCACTGAGCTTTGGGCACAGAGCTGGAAACTATTTTTTTTTAATATAAATGCATATATATTAGTTCTGAAATGTTTCCTCTAAAATCCATCTTACCACAAGATGGAGTACGACAATTCTACTTCAGTAAATCCCAAAGTGTTAGCAATATTTATTTTATGTATTTTAGGAATAATATAAGGGAAATTAAAATGCACAAAACTTAAATGAGGCCTATTACCAAATATATATTAATCAATTATATAACTAACTGCCACTTTCAGATTTTACGTTTAAAATGTACCTTAAAATTATTTTATTTTTATTTATTTGGGAGTACTCTGATAACACAACATCTCAATTATATAAAGTAAATCTCTGTTGGTGAAGCACATTTTCAAGGGGATGCTCCTCAGTCCACTCTTTTATTAGAAATGGATAAGAACAGTCTTCACTGCAGGTAGATTTTGCACCGGATCTGAATAGCCTTGTGCTTTTCACAAACTCCTTTAAGAAATCAAGAAAATATTTGTCATGTGGCTAGTTTAACCTTACACACTATCTCCCCAAAATAGTGCTTGCTATCAAGTAAGTTCCACACGCACAGGAGGTCGCTGCTCTCTTTCAGATTGCTCTAGACCTTACCGTCCAGAAGAGATTTTCCGGTCAGAGCCCTGCTTCTCCCTTCTCTGCCTTCGTGGAACACTTTACTCGTATGCACACATATCATTTAATTCAGGGAAGCTTCCTAGAGCTATTGCCATGGAGGCTCCGTGGATATAAATCCCTCTGTTCTTTACCATTGCCAGCCCCAAGTCAGAGCACCTCATGACTGGCACATCCTGGGCTATCACTAATAATATTATTGATTAAATTCTGAGCAATAGTGAGTTTATGATACTCCCCTTTATGGGGGCAAAACATTTCTGCCAACTCCTTATTACTTGCTTATATTCACTTTTTCTTTTTCTTCAACTATTTAAATGTGTCTGGAACTGCTATAAATTTATTTTACAAATAAAGGTTATGGTGTATGTTTCAGGTATACAACACAAGGTTGCGGGATACATATAGTTAGCAGCTACTATAGTGAAGCAAATTATCAGATCTGTCATATCACGTAATTCATCCCCTTTTTTGGGTGGTCAGAGCAGCTCAAACCTACTCATTTAGCAAAAATCTTAAATACAGAACAACTTCATTAACTACAGTCCTCATGCTCTACATTACATCTCTGGACTTGTTCATCTTCCACATTCCCTACTTCGCATCCTCTGACTTACATCTCCCCATTTGGTCCTGGGAATCAACCCAGCACTGGTCCCCACTGTTCTCTCTCTGTATACATAATCTCTTTTTTAAAAGATTGCACATGCAAATGAGATCACACAATATTTTCATTGCTGTTTCTGGCTCATTTCACTTGCCATAATTTTCTTTGGGTTGATATACGTTGTGACAGGATCTCCCAGTAAAGGCTGAGTAATGTTCCATAGTGAATCTGGATACACCAAAGTGCCTTTATCCATTTGTCCATCAGCAAACAGATTATTTCCATATCTTGGCGATTGCAAATAATGATGCAATGAACGTGAGAATGCAGATGTCTTTATGAGGTGGTAATTTCATTTCCTTTGGATATATACCAGGAGAGCGATGCTGAGAAAATTCCATTTTTACTTTCTTTAGGAACTCGCACCAGTGTATGGTCCTATCAACATTAGAGAAGGGTTCCCTTGTCTTGAGACACTTTGTCAACACTTAAGGGATAATTTTTTGGAATGTGTCATCTGTGTGTGAGGCGATATCTCCCAGTGGTTTGACTTGCATTTCCCTGAGAATCCATAATCCAATCATGAATCTGTTGACCATTTTTCGATCCATCTTAGAGAAATGTCTAATCAGGTCCTTTGCTTATTTTTAACCAGGTTTTTCTTTTCTGATGTTATAAAAGTTTTTAATAAATTATCATATTAACCCATTACCAGATACATGGCTTACAAATAATTTATTCCAATCTGTAGGTTGCTGTTTCGTTTTTTCGCCCATTTCCTGTGCTGTTCAGAGCATTTTACTTTGTGTAGTACCATTTATTTATTTTTTCCTTTTGCAGACTGACTTTTGGTGCAATATCTAAAAACGTTACTGTCAAGACCCATGTTGGAAGCTTCTCCGAATCTCCTCTTCCAGTGGGCCTTGGTTTCCGGTGTTTTGGTTTGGGGTCCATTGTTTGTTTAGGTCTTTTATCCATTTTCAGTTGGTTTTGAGGATTGTGTAAGAAAAGGATCTCATTTTAATTCTCCTGCATATAGAAATTCATTTCTCCGGCACCATTTTTGGAAGAGACCATCATTTTTACACTGCATTTTCAGTGTTTTTCTCAAATTAGTGGACCAGATACATCTGTGCTTCCTTCTGGCTCTCTGATCTGTTCCCCTGTGTCTGTTTTATGCCAGGTTTATACGGGTTTGATTACTACAGCTTTGAAATATAATATTAATCAGGAAATGTGATTAATTTTAATTAAAATGATAATTTTACTTCTTCCTTTCCTATTTTTATGCTTCAAACATTGTTTTTCTTTCTCAGAACTACTTTGGCTATTTGAATTTTACATTTTTTTCTATTTATATGAAGAATATCAATTCAGGTTCTAACAGAGATTGCAACAAATCTGTACATTGCTTTGAGTAGTAAGGACACTTCACCAGTATTAATTCTTCCAACCTGTGAGCACGGCATCGCTTTCCATTTATTTGTGTATTCAGTTTCTCATTAATATTGCATAATTTTCACCATGCAGGTTTTTCACCTCATTGGTTAAATTTATTCCTAAGTGTTTTATTTTTATTTTATTTTTTGATGCAATGGTAAATGGAATGGTTTTCTTTATTTCTTTTTCAGCTAGGTCATTATTTGTATATAGAAGAAATGCTATAGCTTTTCATATGTTGATTTTGCATCCAGTAACTTTACCACATTCATTTATTAATTCTAACAATTTCTTTTTATAGTGTGTCATCTGCTAATAGAGATAATTTTACTTTTCTTTCCTATTTGTATGCTTTCAATTTCTTTTCTTTTCCTCTAAAGATTGTGCTTATAGTACTATGTTGACCAGAAGTGCGTTATAATCTTAGCTGTATTGTGTGGAGAGAATTTCCTCATACACCTAAACAGGAGAATTTTTATCAGGAAAGAATGGTAAATTTTGTAAAAGCTTTTCTGTATCAATTTGGAAGATCATGTTGTTTTTATCTTTAATTCTGTTAATATGATGTGTGACATTGTTTTGTGTAGGTTAATCCAGCCTTACTTCCCTGTGTGCGATGTGTAATACCTTTCTACATGCTGTTGAATTCAGTTTGCTAATGTTTTATTGAGAATTGTTGCATCAATATTAAAAACATTTTCTAAATTATGTCTTCTTTTTGTGTGATGTTTTTGTCTAGGTTAGGTATCAAAGGAAGGCTGACCTCATAAAATATATTTAAAAGGGATCCCCCCAGCTCTATTTTCTGGAAGTGTTTAAGAAATACTGGCATTAATTGTTCCTCAAGTGGTAGAATTCAGCGGTGAGTCTATCATGGCCTTGGCTTTTCTTTGGTGAGAAGCTTTCAATTACGTCTTTATTCTCTGTGTTATTGGACAGTCCAGGATTTCTACTTCTTCAAAATTCAATCATGATAACTTATTTTTAAGGAATGTGTCCATATTCTCTGTTATTGGCCTGTAATTGTTCACAATAATCCCTTATGATTCTTTTAACTTCTGAAGCATCTGTTGTGATGTTTCCTCTCATTTTTTTTGCTTATTTTCTTAGTTAGCCTTGCTAAGTTTTATTAATTTTGTTTATTTTATAAAGAGCAACTGTTAGTTTTATTTTTTCCTATGGTTTTTCTATTTTCCATTTTATTAGTCCTTCTCTGATCTTTATTATTTCCTTTTATCTTCTAACATCAGGTTTAGTTTGTTCTTTTTTTCTAGTTCTTTAAAGGCTCATGTTAGGCTAGTTATTTGAGAACTTCCTTCTTTTCTAATGTCAGCGTTTATTGCTATCAACTTCCTTCTTAGAAGTGTTTTTTACTGCATCCCTTAGGTTTTGGTATGTTGCGCTTCTATTGTCATTTGTGTCATCGTATTTTTTGTTTCACTTGGGGGCTCTTTTTGTTTGTTTTATCCCACTGGATATTCAAAAGTCTTAGCTGCAGGGCTATCTCTCAGTGGCAGGTGTGGCACAACCCATATGCAGCTACAGTGCCTCTGGGATCCAGGGTGCAGGTGCTCGGAGCATCTGCAAAGCAGGGGCTGGCTCAGGATCCTGTAAAATTATAGAGGCACCTGAAACTTGATACGCAGGTTCACTCTCTAAGGTATGAGTGGAAACCAGTCACTGCAAAGCCACGGTTTATATCTTTGAAGCAGCTCAGGCCTAGGGAGTATGGATGTAGCTATGCCCCTTGACTTTGGGGACCATACCACAGAATCACCATGGCTTGGGGGGAAAAGTGTAATCTGGAGTTTTAGGCTTTGGAGATCAAGACACACTTGCAATTCTGGTCCCAGACTCACCAGGCGCATTGGCAATCTATGCTCCCGAGGATGAGGTAGCACACAGTGGCGACGCTGGACCCTGACATGGTGGGACACAACTCAGGCTAGGAGGCCAGATGCTACAGGAGCGAGCACACAGTAATGTTGATAATGATAATGATAATGATAATGTTATTGATAATGTATTGATAATGTTACTCACTACAGACCTAGGATGCCTCAGTAGCTTTGACTCTGGGGGACTAGTCCAATTCCAGGGGAGCAAAGTGCTCTAGCGGTTTGTCCTGGAGAGTCAGATGGCACAGCTCAGCCAAGGGTCTGATTCCCTGGCACACGGGAACCATGTCAGCTGAGTCCCAGAGTGTGCAGGTACATGGGTCGGCCCAGGCCCAGGAGTGGAGCATCATATCAGCACAAACACTGGGATGGGGGGTCGCACTGCTCTGCTTCACCAAGATTCTGGGTCCCCTGGGATGTAGAAAACTGCATTAGCTCAGCCATGGGGGTGGGGATGTTGGGGTACAACTGCTATGCTTGACGTAGGCTTTAATTCTTAGAGGCAGGTGCTGTATCAATTCAAGTGCCATAAAATTGGCATTTTAAGATCCTGCACAGTTTTTTCCCCTCAGTTTCTCTGTGGTAGAGTGAGCATCATCACTTGAATTACTGATATCAGGTATTGTGGGTCAAAACTGCCTACCAGAACTTGCTGTCAAAATGAATAGTTGAGAATTCAAAATAGTCAACAACATGCATTGCAAATTAAGGAGAGCATTGGATATGTAGAGTGCTAATCTTTGCTGACCTAGAATCAGCAGTTCAATTTGTTGCATTAACCTGCCTTGGCTACGAGCACATGAATGCCATGCACTCAGATGACAGGAAAAATACACGTTACCTGAGGAAAACATTGAAAAGATAAGCATGGAGGCAACAAATTGGCATTAAAGGAGGGTATGTGCCACCAATGCACTGATATTTAAAACTTACACTGTGTTTATTTGCTCCTTGAGGACAAAGGCCATGCTCATTTATCTTTATAGCTCCTAAATTCCACGCAGGGCCCAGAATGGCGCCCGGCACACAGTGTGGAAGGCGAGCAGTGCAGACCAAGAGCAGACCCTGCTGGGGCATCAGCCTCACGGGCCTCGCACACAAATGCACCAACAATAAGTACTTATATGAAGTTGCCCAGAAGAATTAAAATACAAGTTTTTAAAAATTCAGAATTGAAATGATATAAACATACATAATAAAATAAAAATTTGGTTGCAGTTTATTCTACAATCTACAGTGTGCTGGTCCCAGTTAAATACTTGTGGGAAAGAAAAATATAGATAGAAGAAAATGGAGAGTCAAACCCAAGGCTTATAATATTTGGAAGAATAAAAGTTTGAAAACATCATAAAACTGAAGGTGTAAAGAAACTGAAAATGCTGGGACCCACAGGGACAGGCATGGATAAGTCTTGAGACCCAATACCATACCATTTTATCAGTGCTACTGTTAGACCACTTTCCACAGTCATGAAGATGTTTGTGACAACGATCACTACCATTCTTTCTCCTTTCTACAGGGGCAGCAACTGTCAGAAACCCATTACTTTAAAAGTATTTATGAAATGAATGACTGAATGCATGTATTAATTAATCAACAAATGAATAAACAGCTATCAGTAAAATGTAGAAAGACACCCAGATGACAGGGGCTTGGTAATTGCATCAGCCAAAGTATCTACCAGAAATACCGGCTCCCTGACATCACCTGCTTCCTGAATTTAGATTTTATTTCTTCTAAAATAAAAAGCCAGAAAATAAAATGCCAGAATAAAGGACTTTTAGAATCATCTTTGTCATCACACTATTTTCTTTCTCAATTTGAAGAAAATTATCTTGTTTCTCTATTACATAAAATAGTACTACTAATAGAGTAAACAGCAGATGCAAAGCCCTGGAGCCCACAGCATCTGAAAGGCCAGGGTGGCTGGGACAGAGGCAGGGAGTAGGCATGAAGAATGCCAACCTCGGCAGGAAGCGCCACCAGGAACAGGTGCCTGCAGGAAAGGGCAAAACTTGTTGTCCACAGAACTCACCCAAGGTCTCAAAAAAGAGGGAAAATTGAACCCTTACTCAGTTAATTGCAGACATTTTCTAGTCGGGCCATTCCAGGTGGGGGACCCTACCTTGGCAAAGAAACATTCTGTGAAAGGGCTTAAGATGTAGAGAAAATTGCAGAAAGTTTGAAGAGTTTGGTAAGTACAGATTTCATACAGAGAAAAAATGGTTGAAAAGAGATTTTTTTTTATGGCAATCAAACTCAAATTGCCAAGGGTATTTTACCCACGTACAGGGTTCTGGATGTTAGGATGAACTGTGAGATCTTTGAAAGAAGGAGACATTTTTCCAAAAGTAGTTTGGAGAATGGATTGGAAATGGGAGTGGACGTAAGCGGTGGCAATTACAGGAAAGAAAATCAACTAGGGATGGATGGAATAATTAGGATTATGTTTGTGGTAAATGGAATTCCAAGTCAATTCTACAGTAGAATTCCCGATGAACAAGCATCTCACAGGCCCTCACAGAAACAGCCTTGAGGATAGAGCTATTTTCACTTGTTTGTTTGTATTTTTAATTTGAGAAGTGTGTGTGTGTGTGTGATCACAGTCAAGATTTATTAGGTTCAATTCAGATGTTTCTAGTTTTGACCACAGTTTGCAGAGGACCAGGAGGGCTTAAAGGAGAGGAATGCAGAAGTCTCCTGTCCTACGAAAAGAAGGAAAGGCAAAGGGAATCTTAACTTTCCTTCCTTTCTTAGAATCCAAATCAGGTTATCCTGACAGGTAAAAGACAGAGCCCTCAGAGCTACAGCTCTGTCCACAGATAAAGACAACCAGAGTGTCCCAAACTCTGTTTATTGTCAGATGCTGGTCATGGAAGACAGAAAAGTTGGAATCTGGTACAAGCTATGGAAGTCAGACAGAGCTCCACAAACGCAAAGACAGTGTGTGCCGAGTTTAACACCCAGGCTGCTGCTGGACATACAGAGGGAACATGGCATTTCTCTGGGCTCCAGCAGTTCTCAGTCTAATAGCATAGATTCCATGAGGCTACGTTGAGGTCAAACTTGGAAGTTACATATCAGACACAAGCTTCTAGTGAGGATGGAAGTGACCGCTTCTCACGTAGACTTAATATGTCAATGTCAACACCAGAACTTTGTGATGATGAAGAGTTCCTTTATTCTTTGTATATTTGCATATTAATTTGTTAATTTATTTAACAATAGCAATTCTTTATAATCAAAGAAATTAAAATGAAGGCAATGGTGACTGTCAGGGGTTTTTGTTGTTCTTCTATACACAAACAATATAAATATTTTTTGAATTCAAAAAACCCAATAGAATAAAACTCCTAGGGCCTTACATACTAGGAAAAAACAAAGTGAGGACTCCTTTTGAATTAGTTACAACAGAATCTATAGCGTGTGTCACTGACCTGAAGTGGAAGACAGACAGGGGTCCCAAATAATTCTTCAGGGATAAGCAGTTTGAGAAATTTTGCCCCATGGAGAACAAAAGGGCAGAACATTTTGCCAGAAAGTTTTCTGCACTTGATGCTAAAACTCAAGAGTTAGCAAAGGAAAAGCAAGTCATGTTTTAAAAAGAAAAGACTTTAATACTTCAAGCATTTATCTCTTTTTCTCTTCCTATGAAGTAAAATTTTTAAATAAAGTGCAATGTTTTATATTCGTTGTTTACAAAATGATTTAAACCAAGGGGCCACCTGGAATTTTTATTTATTTATTTATTTATTTTGGTAGAGACAGAGTCTCACTCTATGGCCCTTGGTAGAGTGCCGTGGCGTCACACAGCTCATAGCAACCTCCAACTCCTGGGCTCAGGCGATACTCTTGCTTCAGCCTTCCGAGTAGCTGGGATTACAGTTGCCGGCCACAATGCCCAGCTATTTCTTTTGTTTTGCAGTTTGGCTGGGGGCCGTGTTTGAATGTGCCACCTTCGGTATATGGGGCCGGCGCCCTACCTGCTGTGCCACAGGTGCCACCCTGGAATTTTTATTTTTAAAGTAGCCCTAAGTCATTATTTTAAAGTCAGGAATTATATGAGATGAACGTAAGGAAGGGGTAGGAGGATCTCAGGGAGGTTTTGCAGTTAGCTCTTGACTGGTTCTGTGACAAAGAGAAGCTCAAAGTCATGGTTGGAAGGCTGAATGGGCAGAGAATTCTCTTACAGCATAAAATGCCCATTACCATATAATGAAGACTGACACTATAATTAAAGTAATTTTCTTCATTTTAATTCTCTATGTTCATCTCTTCAACATTTACAATATGTCAGACATCACTCAAATGGTCAAATATTTAAACCCATGCCTTACTTCACGCCCTTCAATATTACAGGCTGACACTTCCAGCTGTTAAGTAATTAGGTTGAAAGAAGTACAAAGAAAGCTTACTAGGAGTGAGAATTGGATGACTTTTCCAAAACTTGATGCTGAACTGTCATCTAGAATGTCCAAAATGGTTTTTATTTAATTTTCAATTTAGTATATTTGAAGTTATGATTGTTAAGAGAATGATGATGTAGTGAAATAGAAATAAGAAACAATTAGCAAGTTTCATGGGCTTAATTTTGCCCATGTATTTATAATTGACATATTGTACTACCTTACTTTATTAAAAATTTTAAATATATATATCAAATAAATTATATAAAAAATCTTAGCTTAAGAAATATGACATTACTAGTGCCACCATCATCCTCTTCCCTTTCCACCAAAGATAACCACTATCTGGAATTTAATATTAATTATCCCTGTGCATGGATTTATGCTATTATACATGTGTACACATCTGTAACACATACCCATGTAATGCTGCTTTGCATATTTTAAAACTCTTTCTGCATAAAGTTCTTTTTGATTTAAATTTATGTTATCAGAGTCATCTGGTTCACGTCATACATTTTCACTGTCATTGTATGAATATATTACAGCTTACCTACTTAGCTAGAGAGGAGATTTTATGAGATCCACTGTTAATAACATTCTTGTACACATCCTTTTGTGCAAATGTAAACAACTCTTTCTCAGGCATACATATCGGAGCAGAATTTCTGAGTTGTGGGTTATTTGCATCTTCAGATGTATAGATAACATCAAGTAGTTACCCTAGTTTACCTACTTTTTCAGTTAAAAAAGCATCCATGGTCTCCCGAATACACCATTTAATAGATCTTTAATGTATTCCAATTGTTTTGCACATTCTTATTAGGCCTTACACCAGATCTTCTTCCCAGCGTGGTATTTGACAGTAATAACACTTTGCTTCAGAAACTGAACATCACTCCCCAGGGTCAGGAACTATGAAATAATTTTCCTAACCCTTTCCCTTAAAAAGATCACAGTCAAAAGAAATAATCAACTTAAACAATGATTAAAATATACAACCTATCATGTCATAATTAAAATTACAATAATTGCCATTATTACTTAATTTGCATTATCCCATTTAGTCCTTGGAATAAGGCTGGAAATAAGGTGTTATTATCCTCGTTATTCAGGAAAAAATTAAGGAGCTGAATGAGAGATTCTGTTACCTACCCGAGGCAACACAGCTAGTAAATGACAGCCCACATTCAAACTAAATTAGCCATGCTCCCAAGCCAGAACTCTCTCTATTACACCCTGGCAGGAGGCTACAGGTCAGAACTGTGAAGCTCTTGCTATGACAATCTCTAGAGCACTGTGGGGAGCAAGAGGATCTAATTAACTTATTTGGAGACTACTGAATTTACAAATGGGACTTTCCAACTTCCTTTTGCTGCTTTGCGTAGGTGGCAAGGTTTGGGAATTCCTTTTGGTTTCCAGAGAAGAAGAGAATAGACCAGGATATAAAATAACTTAGTTAAAATAAAAAAACTGAATCAATTGTACTAAATATTCACGACACTGCTAAAAGCTGCGCTAGAAGGTAAATGATTGGGTAAAATACATTTGAGTCATTTTCTGTAGATTTAACTGATTACAGTATTCCTCTCACACTCACTTCAATAACTCAACTTGATACTAAAGGAAAAACATGTCTGACGCTGTAAAGCAGAATGAACCAACTAGATTTCAAGTCATTCTCATGCAAACTCCATTCTGTAGCAAAAAGACTTTTACACAACAAATCACATAGACAACTATAGGAAAAGAGGGCCAGAGGAACTTCCTAGTACCATAGAAAGAGAATGAAGCATGGGCAGCTGACTTTCAAGGAGTAGCAACAGTAGAAACTTCATCATTGGTGTGATGGTAATAGTGTGAAAAGGAAACCTTAGAGGGGTCCAAAGGGGTAGAAAAAAATACAATGTCATTTTGAGAGTAGCCACACAGTGACCACAGCAGCATTTTCAAAGTTAGTTTCTTTCAATGTAATGGATATAGTTGTTTGAGATATATTGGGGTTCATGCTCCACCCCACTAAGAAATGAGTCAGACTCCATCAAAGTAGCTTTTTAGCTTGGGAAATACAAAATTCAAGGGAGGTGACTGATGAATGTAGATGCAAAAACCCTTCAGAAAATCCTAGCAAACTGAATTCAGCATAATGTTAAAAGGATCATTCTCTGGGACCAATGGGAGCTTATCACAGGAATGCAAGGATGGTTTAACATACACAAACACATAAATGCAACACACCACGTTAATGGAATGAGAGAGAAAAAACTTATATAATCATTTTATGAGATGCAGAGAAAGAATTTAGCCAAATTCAACATCCTCTCATGATAAACATTCTTGATAAATTAGGTATAGAAGGAATGCACTTCAATCTGATACAGGCCATATATGAGAAGCCCACAGCTAACATTATATATACACTGCAAAAAGTTGAAAGCTTTTCCTCTAAGTTCAAGAACAAGATAAAGATGCCCACTCTTCACCACTTCTACTCAATATAGTACTCGAAGTCCTTGCCAGAGCACTTAGGCAAGAGAAAGAAATAAAATAAATTTTTTAAAAGGTAAGAAAAGTGTGAAACTGTTGCTATATTCTGATGAAATTATCTTCTATACAGAAAGCTCTGATGACTCCATCTTAAAAAAAAAAAAAAAAAAAGAGCTATTGGGACCAATTAACAAATCGGGGTGTTGCCAGATCTAAAAGTGACACATGAAAACCAGTTGTGTTCCTCTACACTAACAATGCTCTACCCCCACCAAAAAAAATTAAGAAAACAATCCCATTTATAATAGTTATAGGAAAAAAAGAAATTCTTAGGAATAAATTTAGCCAGGAAGTAAAAGATCTGTATATTAAAACTATAGAACACAGGTGAAAGATGAAGAAGATACAAATATATGGAATGATATTCTGTGTTCATGAATTAGAAGAATTAATATTGTTAAAATGTACATACAACCCAAGCAATCTCTGTCAACATTTCAATAACGTATTTCACAGAAATAGAAAAAGAAAATCCTAGAATTCATACTGAACAACAACAACTACTACAAAAAGTAAGACAAGCTTCACCAAAAAAAAAAAAAAAAAAAAAAAAAATGAAGCTAGAGGCATCACACTGCTTCCTTCAAACTATGTTACAAAGTTATATTAATTAAGGTGCATGGCACTGGAATAAAAACAGACACATTAAAGAATAGAATAGAATAGAATAGCCCATGGATGAACCTACATGCTAGGGTCAATTGATCTTTGACAAAGATGCCTAGAACACACAATGACTACTGAATAAAAAGTGTTGGGAAAACAGGAAGCTGGACCCTTATTTCACACTATATACAAAAATAACTCCTGCACAGCAAAGGAAACAATTAATAGATTTAAGAGACACTATACACTGTGGGATAAAATATTCTCAAGACATATATCTGATAGAGGGTTAATACTCAAAATATATAAGAAACTCAAATAATCCATTAGGAAGAAAATAGCCTGATTTAAAAATGTTCAAAGGATTTGAAAAAGTATTTCTTCAATGGAATACTTACAAATGGCCAACAGATACATGAAAAAAATGTTCAACATCATTAATTAGCAAAGAAATGAAAATTAAAATTACAGTAAGTTATCCCCTCATACACATTGAGATGGTTATTACCAAAAATATAAAAGATAAGCATTATGGGCAGCACCTGTGGCTCAAAGGAGCAGGGCGCCAGCCCCATATACCAGAGGCGGTGGGTCCAAACCTGGCCCCAGCCAAAAATGGCAAAAAAAAAAAAAAAAAAGAAAGAAAGAAAGGTAAGTATTAATGAGGATGTGGAAAAAAGGGAATACTAGTACACTGTTGGTGAGACTGTACCATTGTACAGACAACTTGGAAAATGTAGCAGTTCCTCTAAAAGCCAAAAATAGAGTTACCACATGATCTAGCTATCACGCTTCTGGGTATATTTTCCAAGCATTTGAAATCAGCAACATTGATGAGATATTTGCACTCGTATGTACATTACAACACTATCTACAACAATCAAGAGATGAACAGACAAAGAAAATGTAATATATATGTATAAACACAATGCAATAATATTCAGCCTTAAAAACGAAGGAAATTCTGTCATTTGCAACAACAAGGATGGACCTAGGGCACATTACCCTAAATGAGATAAGTCACGTACAGAAAGACAAATACTGCAGGTTCTCACTGACATGTGGAATCTAAAACAAACAAATTCACAGAAGCAGAGTGTACAGGGTGGCTACCAGAGACCAGGCATTGGGGAGATTGGGAGATGCTGGTCAAAGGACACAGAAAGTTTCAGTTCAACAGGAGGAATAAATGGCAATCATTTGAAGTCACTGACATGTTAATTAGTTTGATTCAATAATGCTACATTATATACATATATCATAATGACACTTTGTACCCAACAAATATATATGACAATAATCTGACATCATAAAAATATTTAAAAATTTAAAAAATTAAAAGGATGTGAAATTATATATATGTATATATTATATCTACAACAAACACAGTAGAAATGTTTGCTTGTTCACCTACCAAGATTGAGCTATTCCAATTACACACAACTAAATATCACAAAGCTTTACAGTTCATATGGCTTGGGCTCATATTCAGCTCAATCTATTATTAACTATGTAACTTTGGGAATTATTCAACTTCCCTACAAATGCGATTCCTCATCTATAAAATGAAGATAATAATACACGCATAGATTAATCATAAGGATTAAATAGAGAACCAAGAAATGAATCCAGCTACTTACCGGTACTTGATCTTTGAAAAGCCAACTGAAAACATTCAGTGGGGAAAAGACTGTCTATTTAACAAATGGTGCTGGGTGAACTGGCTAGCAACCTGTAAGAGGCTGAACCTGAATCCACACCTCTCACCATTAACTAGACTCTCACTGGATTAAAGACTTAAACTTAAGACATGAACTATCAAAATTCTAGAAGAAAGTGCAGGGAAAACTCTTGAAGAAATCGGCTTGGGTGAATATTTTAAGAGGAGGACTCCCCAGGCAATTGAAGCAGTATCAAA
>CAUYON010000394.1:0-16882 GCA_963573935.1 Arctocebus calabarensis
CTCCCTAGTAGCTGGGACTACAGGCGCCTGCCACAGCGCCCAGCTATTTTTTTGTTTTGCAGTTCGGCGAGGCCGGGCTTGAACCCGCCACCTTCGGTATATGGGGCCGGCGCCCTACTCGCTGAGCCACAGGAGCCGCCCTTTTTAACATTTTTTAAATTAATTTTTTATTTTTATTTTTTTTGCGGTTTTTGGCCAGGGGTTGGGTTTGAACCCGCCACCTCTGGCATATGGAGCCAGCGCTCTACTCCTTTGAGCCACAGGCGCCACCCTTTCTGCCATTTTTTAATTAAAAACATTTTTTTTTGTTTGAGACTGAGTCTCACTTTGTCACCCTCGGTAGAGTGCTATGGTGTCACAGCTCACAGCAACCTCCAGGTCTTGGGCTCAGGCGATTATTTTGCCTCAGGCTCCTGAGTAGCTGGAACTATACTCGTCTGCCACAACACCTGGCTATTTTTTTGCAGTTTGGCCGGGGCCAGGTTCGATCCTGCCACCCTTGGTATATAGGACTGACACCCTACTCACTGAGCCACAGGTGCCACCCAAGGCAGAGAATCTTAAAAGAAAATGATGTTGGCTTGGTACCTGTGGCTCAAGCAGCTAAGGTCCCAGCCACATGTACCTGAGCTGGTAGGTTCGAATCTAGCCTGGGCCCCACCAAACAACAATGACGGCTGCAACCAAAAAAAAAAAAAAATAGCTGGGTGTCGTGGCGGGTACCTGTAGTCCCAGCTACTTGGGAGGCTGAGGCAAGAGAATCACTTGAGCCCAGGAGTTGGAGGTTGTTGTGAGCTGTGATGCCACAGCACTCTACCTAGGGTGACAGCTTGAGGCTCTGTCTCAAAAAAAAAAGAAAGAAAGAAAGAAAGAAAATGATGTTCATTTGGGATTTGGTCATTGCAGTGGGGGTAGAAGTGCCATAGTAAATCATGTGCCTGCTCGGGGAGGTAGGGAGACAGGAAGTTTGTTTTTTGTTGAGACAGAATCTCAAGCTGTTGCCCTGGGTAGAGTGCTATGGCATCATAGCTCATAGCACTAACTCAAACTCTTGGGCTCAAGTGATTCTCTTGCCTCAGCCTTCCAAGTAGCTGGGAATACAGGCACCCACCACAACGCCTGGCTATTTTGTTATTGTTGTTGCAGTTGCCATTGTTTCAGCTGGCCAGAGCCGGTTCAAACTCGCCAGTCTCAGTGTATGTGGCTGGCGCCCTACCCACTGAGCTATGGGCCCCACCTGTGGGGTCTCATTGTTTTGCTCAGGCTGGTCTGGAACTAGGAAGCTCAAGCTATCTACCCACCTTGGCCTCCCAGAGTGCCAAGATTACAGGTGTGAGCCAATGTGTCAGGCTTTTTTTTTTTTTTTGAGAGAGAGTCTCACTTTGTCACCCTGGGTAGAGCCTTGGCATCACAGCTCATAGCAACCTCAAACTTTTATTTTTTTTTTTTTGTAGAGACAGACTCTTACTTTATAACCCTTGATAGAGTGCCGTGGTGTCACACAGCTCACAGTAACCTCCAACACCTGGGCTTAGGCAATTCTCTTGCCTCAGCACCCCCAGTAGCTAGGACTTAGGTGCCCGCCACAACACCCATCTATTTTTTTGTTGCAGTTTGGCCGGGGCTGGGTTTGAACCTGCCATCATCAGTATATGGGGCCAGCGCCCTATCCACTGAACCACAGGCGCCACCCAACCTCAAACTGTTGGGCTCAAGCCACCCTCTTGCTTCAGCCTCCCAAGTAGCTGGGACTACAGGCGACTGCCACATAGTGCCTGGCTATTTTTTTGGTTGCAGTTGCGATTATTGTTTAGCAGTCCTGGGCTGGGCTGGAACTTGTCAGCATGTGGCCAGCGCCCTATTCACTGAACTACAGGCACCGAGCCATAATTTTCTATTTTTAGTAGAGATGGGAGTCTCACTCTTGTTCAGGCTAATGCTGAACTCACCAGCTCAATCAATCCACCAGCCTCGGCCTCCAGAGCGCTAGTATTACAGGCATGAGCCACCTTGCCTGGCCCACCAAAATTTTTAAAAGAGGAGCAGGAGTATTTATATAAATGTTTTGAGATAATTATCCTTGGATACAAGGATCAATAATAAGGTTGATGCCTGTTTGCAGTTTGACAGGCAGTTGCTAGGCTGATGTCCTTGCAGAGGTATTTTTTTTTCAGTAAAGTTGCAATAAACTTTGTGGGATGTTGTGGGTTTTGCAGAGCCTTTGTGATAGTTCCTGTCCTGTTATAAGACATTTGTGCGTGGGGACCCTTCCTGCCTGGCTGTTTTTTTTTTTTTTTTTTGAGGTAGAGTCTCACTTTGTTGGCTTCAGTAGAGTGCCTTGGCTCTCAAGTGATTCTCTTGCCTCAGCCTCCCAAGTAGGTGGGACTACAGGAGCCCACCACAATGCCCAACTATTTTTTTTTTTTTCAGTTTTTGGTTAGGGCCACGTTTGAACCCACCATCTCTGGCATATAGGGCTGGCGCTCTACTCCTTTGAGCCACAAAGGACCACCAAAGGAATCATTTCCTGGGTGTGTTTTTGTTTTGTTTTGTTTTGTTTTTCAGTTTTTGGCCAGGGCTGAACCCACCAACTCTAGTATATGGGGCCCGTGCCCTACTCCTTGAGCCACAGAGGTGACCCTCTGACTATTTTTTTTTTGTAGAGACAGAATCTTACTTTATCACCCTCGGTAGAGTGCCGTGGAGTCACACAGCTCACAGCAACCTCCAACTCCTGGGCTTAGGCGATTCTCTTGCCTCAGCCTCCCAAGTAGCTGGGACTACGGGTGCCCACCACAACGCCTGGCTAATATATATATATATATATATATTTTTTTTTTTTTTTTGAGAGATGAGGTCTCACTCTGGCTCAGGCTAGTCTTGAACCTGTGTGTTCAGGCAATTCACCAGCCTCAGCATCCCAGAGTGCTGGGATTACAGGAGTAAGCCACTGTGTCTGGCAAACCTGTATTTATTTTTCTGTATGTTTATGTTATTTCAAGCAAAATGAAAATGAAGATGGGGCAAGTATGGTAAGAGACTTGTGCAAAATGCTTTTTCTTTTCTTTTTATTCTTTTTTTTTTTTTTGCAGTTTTTGGCCAGGGCTGGGTTTGAACCCGCTACCTCTGGCATATGGGGCCGGCGCCCTACTTCATTGAGCCACAGGCGCCACCCTTCTTTATTCTTTTTGAGACAAGAGTGTTACTTTTTTTTTTTTTTTGTAAAGTCTCACTTTATCGCCCTTGGTAGAGTGCCATGGCGTCACACAGCTCACAGCAACCTCCATCTCCTGGGCTTAGGCGATTCTCTTGCCTCAGCCTCCTGAGTAACTGGGACTACAGATGCTCACCACAACGCCCGGCTATTTTTCTGTTTTTGAAGTTCGGCTGAGGCCGGGTTTGAACCCGCCACCTTCAGTTCCTACTTGATGAGCCACAGGCACCACCTAGACAGAGTGTTACTTTGTCACCCTCGGTAGAGTGCTATGGTCGTTATAGCTGACAGCAACCTCAAACTCTCAGGCTCAAGAGATTCTCTTGTCTCAGCTTCCCCAATAGCTGGTATTATAGGTGCTCACTACAACACCTGACTATTTTTAGTGGTGGGGTCTCGCTCTGGATCAGGCTGGTCTAGAACCCGTGAGCTCAGGCAATCCACCCCCCTTGGCCTTCTTCTTCCTCTTCTTTTTTTAAATTGAGAAGAGGGTCTCTTGGCATTCTTCTTCTTCTTCTTTTTTTTTTTATAGAGACAGAGTCTCACTTTATCGCCCTCGGTAGAGTGCCGTGGCATCACACAGCTCACAGCAACCTCCAACTTCTGGGCTTAAGCGATTCTCTTGTCTCAGCCCCCCAGGAGCTGGGGCTCCAGGTGCCCACCACAATGCCCAGCTATTTTTTTTTGTTTTGCAGTTCACCAGGGCCGGACTTGAATTCGACACCCTAGGTATATGAGGCCAGCACCCTACTTGCTGAGCCACAGGCGCCACCCTTCTTCTTTTTTTTTTTTTTAATTGAGAAGAGGCTCTTTTGCTCAGACTAGTCTCTAACTCTGGAGCTCAAGTGATTCTCCCACCACCACCTCCGTGAGTGGTAGGATTATAGGCACGTACCACCCGGCCTGACCTCTTTCTTTTTCTTTTTTCCTTTTGAGACAGAGCCACACCTGGTAGAGTGGTGTGGCATCACAGCTCACAGCAACCTCCAGCTCCTGGGCTCAAGCAATTCTCCTGCCTCCGCCTCCAAAGTAGCTGGGACTACAGGTGCCCACCACAATGCCCGGCTATTTTTTGGTTGTAGCTGTTGTTGTCGTTTGGTGGGCCCAGGCTGGATTCAAACCTGCCACCTCAGGTGTATGTGGCTGGTGCCTTAGCTGCTTGAGTCACTGGCACTGAGCCTCTTTCTTTGTTTTGTTTTTTTTTTTGGCCGGCCCAGGTTTGAACCCACCACCTCCAGCATATAGGGCTGGTGTCCTACTCCTCTGAGCCACAGGTACTGCCCTGCCTCTTTCTTTTTCTTTTCTTTCTTTTTTTTTTTTTTTGAGACAGAGCTTCAAGCTGTCACCTGGATAGATGTGAGGCATCACAGCTCACAGCAACCCCCAATTCCTAGGCTAAAGCGAGTCTCCTGCCTCCGCCTCCCAAGTAGCTGGGACTACAGGCGCCTACCACAACGCCCGGCCCTTTTTTTGTTGCAGCCATCATTGTTGGTTGGCTGGCCCGGGCTGGATTTGAACCCGCCAGCTCAGGTGTACATGGCTGGCACCTTAGCCCATTGAGCCACAGGCGCCCAGCCTCTTTCTTTTTCTTATTTGAGACAGAGTCTCTCTGTTACCCAGGCTAGAGTACCATATCAGCTTAGCTCACAGCGACCTCAAGCTCCTGGGTTCAAGTGATCCTCCTGCCTCTGCCTCCTGAGAAGTTAGGACTATTGGCACACTGCCACAACACCTGATTAGTTTATCTTTTTTTTTTTTTTTTTTTTAGCCAGGTCTGGGTTTGAACCTGCCACGTCCAGCATATGGGGCTAGCACCTTACTCCTTTGAGCCACAGGCACTGCCCATAATTTATCTATTTTTAGTAGAGACAGAGTCAAGGCGGTGCCTGTTGCTCATCAAGTAGGGCGCCGGCCCCATATACCGAAGGTGGCGGGTTCAAACCCAACCTCGGCCGAACTTCAAAACAGTAAAATACGGGCATTGTGGCAGGCGCCTATATTCCCAGCTACTTGGGAGGCTGAGGCAAGAGAATTGCCTAAGCCCAGGAGTTGGAGGTTTCTGTGAGCTGTGTGATGCCATGGCACTCTACCCAGGGTGATAAAGTGAGACTCTGTCTCTACAAAAAAAAAAAAGTAGACAGAGTCTCCCTCTCGCTCAGGCTGGTTTCAAACTCCTGAACTTAAGGATCTCCAGCCTTGGCCTCCCATAGTGCTGGGATTATAGGAGTGAGCCTCAGTACCCAGCCTAAAGATTCTTTTTTCTTTTCTTTTTTTTTTTTTTTTAGACAGAGCCTCAAGCTATCACCCTGGATAGAATGCTGTAGCATCACAGCTCACAGCAACCTCCAATTCCTGGGCTCAAGCAAGTCTCTTGCCTCCACCTCCCAAGTAGCTGGGACTACAGTCGCCCGCCACAACGTCCCGCCATTTTTTGGTTGTAGTCATCATTTTTGTTTGGTGGGCCCGGGCTGGATTCGAACCCACCATCTTGGGTGTATGTGGCTGGCACCTTAGCCCGTTGAGCCACAGGCGCTGAGCCTAAAGATTCTTTTCTCAATGTTTTTTTTATTTGCAGTTTCTGGCTGGAGCTGGGTTTGAACCCACCACCTCCAGCGTATGGGGCCAGCGCCCCACTCCTTTGAGCCATAGGCGCCGCCCTCAAATTTTTTTTTTTTTTTTTGAGACAGAGTCTCAAGCTGTCACTCTGGATAGAATTCTGTGGCATCACAGCTCACAGCAACCTCCAACTCCTGGGCTCAAGCGATTCTCCTGCCTCCACCTCCCAAGTACCTGGGACTACAGGCGCCCGCCACAATGCCCAGCTATTTTTTGGTTGCAGCCATTATTGTTGTTTGGCGGGTCTGGGCTGGATTCGAACCCACCAGCTTAGGTGTATGTGGCTGGCGCCCTAGCCGCTTGAGCCACAGGCGTTGAGCTCCAGGGTCACCTCTTAATACTACTATGTCTTGGGATAAAAAATGATGGTAAAAAATGACAGTGGAATTCAGGAAGGATTTTTTTTTTTTTTTTTTTTTTTGAGACAGAGCCTCAAGCTGTGACCCTGGATAGAGTGCCATGGCATCACAGCTCATAGCAACCTCCAACTCCTGGGCTCAAACGAGTCTCCTGCCTCCACCTCCCAAGTAGCTGGGACTACAGGCATCCGCCACAATGCTTGGCCAGTTTTTGGTTGCAGCTGTCATTGTTGTTTGGCGGGCCCTGGGGCTGGATTCGAACCCGCCAGCTCAGGTGTACGTGGCTGGCTCCTTAGCCGCTTGAACCACAGGCGCTGAGCCACAATGTTTTTTATAATATTAAACATTAGGAATATCTTGTGTACACAGACAGTAAAAGCTTGGATCGATTGGCTCGGTGCCTGTGGCTCAGCGGGTTAAGGCGCCAGCCATGTAAACCTTAGCTGGCGGGTTCGAATCCAGCCTGGGCCTGCCAAACAACAATGATGGCTGCAACCCAAACAAAAATAGCCGGGCGTTGTGGTGGGCGCCTGTAATCCCAGCTACTTGGGAGGCAGAGGCAGGAGACTCACTTGAGCCCAGGAATTGGAGGTTGCTGGGAGCTATAATGCCACAACACTCTACCCAGGGTGACAGCTTGAGGCTCTGTCTCAAAAAAAAAAAAAAGCTTGTATCGATAACGTTTAGTAAACTCATAAAACAGTATTATATAATCATTAGAAATGTTGAAAAGATGTACATTTATTCATTTAGAGGTATTAAGTAAACAATATAATGTGAAATAAGTTAGGAAAGAAAATATATTCCAAAATATTAAAAGTGATCATTTTGGGGCAGTATAAAAATATGCAGAGTATTAATAAAGTTAACTAATCTGAGGAGCTTGTTAGATGATACACATTCCTGAGCCCCCACATTCAGAGACTCGTTCAGCCTTCCCCTAAGCCCTGACCACACACATCTGCCCAGGTTGGTTTTTATGCATAGCTTGGTCCCTACCATTTTGGGATCCTTTGAGAATCAGATACAAAGTACAGATCCTCTCACCTGAAAAACAAGTGGACACACCAAATATTAGATACCATTCGAGGGATGCATAACTGTAGCTAAGTGGTAGGGACCCCTAACCTAACGCAGAATGAGAGCTCGGCCCCTTCTCATTTTCCTCTGTTAATTTCTGCAGTGGGGTCTGCAGGCACAAGTCTGCCTGGTGGTGGCCCTGAGGCCAGCTCTGAGAACTCGCCTGTGCAGCGTGAGGGGCTCCTCCTGTCTCCCTGCTGCTGGACAGCTCAGCTGTGCCGAGGTGTGGCCTCCGTGGGCCCCTTCCCAGCTCCCGTCCAGAGATGCCAGCTGCCTCTTGGGCTATGTAAGTGTAAGGAAGCTGCCCCTAGTGGTTTGATCCTCCCTCACATTCAGCCCACACATACCCTATTACATGTACACTGCTGACCCGGATTGCTAGAGTGAGATGAGAATATGTAGTATACAGAGGGCGCCAAATAAATACATGTATTTTCAGAAAGGAAAAACCTGTATTAAAATTGTAATACTCATGCTCGGCGCCTCAGCGGCTAGGGCGCCAGCCACATACACCAGAGCTGGAGGGTTCCAATCCAGCCTGGGCCTGCCAAACAGCAATGACAACTACAACCAAAGAATAGCCAGGTGTGGCAGGAGCCTGTAGTCCCAGCTACTTGGTTTTGTTTGTTCCCAGTTTTTGGCCGGAGCTGGGTTTGAACCCACCACCTCCAGTATATGGGGCCGGCGCCCTACTCCTTTGAGGCACAGGCACCATCTAGTCCCAGCTACTTGGGTGGCTGAGGCAAGAGAATTGCTTAAGCCCAAGAGTTGGAGGTTTCTGTGAGCTGTGATGCCACAATACTCTGAGGGTGACATAGTGACTGTCTCAAAAAAAAAAAATTGTAATAATATATGCCCATAACGTTTGTTATCTTGTATATTGTATCTCTTATAATCAATTGCGGAAGTCAAATGTGACTTGAGTACTACAATTTTAATAGGGTTTTTTCCTTTCTTAAGATGTATACAGCATGCTCTGTAGTTCACACAGTCTAGATGGGAATAGAGCCACAGTGGTGGCCTAGGTGTTGGAAGGTGGGCCCTGGGTAGTATTATAAACTTTAGGACCCTAAGATTCTAGCAGATCTTATGAGAGTTCCTCTTTTTGCATGTACCTCTAAAAGCCGTGGACTACTCAGGTAATGGACTGTCCTATGGGCTTTTCATTTGTTTATTTATTTACTTATTTAGAGCCAGAGTCTCACTTTATTGCCCTCGGTAGAGTGCTGTAGCATCACAGCTCACAGCAACCTCCAACTCCTGGGCTTAGGCAATTCTTTTGCCTCAGTCACCTGAGTAGCTGGGACTACAGGCGCCTGCCAGAATGCCTGGCTATTTTTTTGTTTCAGTTTGACCAGGGCCAGGTTCGAATCTGCCACTTTTGGTATATGGGGTCGGCACTCTACCCACTGAGCCACAGGCGCCACCCTTAATTGTTTAGAGTCAGGGTCTTGCTCTGTCACCCAGGCTGGAGTCCATTAGTGTGATCACAGATCACTGCAGCCTTGAACTTGAGAACTGCTCCAGCAATCCTCCTGCCTCAGCTTCCTGAGTAGCAGGGACCGCTGAGACCATAGGCACAGGCTATGAAGCCTGGTTCAGTTCTGTGGCACCGAACTGAGAAAAAAAGGCACTTGAGAAGACTCAGGTCCATACAGGAGAGGAGTCTGTGGCCTCGGCCACCAGGTGGCATCACTGACCACTCTGGAAAAACCGCTTTTCCATCTGGGAAGCCACATCCCTAGTGCTCCTGATAGTCCCTAGCTCCGGCTCCAGCGTGAGGGCGATCTGAACCTGAGGGTAAGGCATCTGCAGGTGTGCCCGGGCTTCCCTGCACGCCCTCCTCCTCACATCCCATGCATGTTCCCGGGCCTGCCCAGAAGAGAGCCTCATTCCTACCCCTGGCTGCTCCTCTGAGCTCCACGGCAGAGCTGCTGGACAGGATGCACCAGCTACCCGACAGTAGTGCAGGGCAAATTTTTCCTAGCCCTGGCATAGTAAAAAGAAAACCCAAACACTTTCCTTACTTTTAATATCTAATAGTAAAAAAGAAAACCCACCCCCTAAACCTAAACAATCCATTTGCATGTTGGCGCATGCCTGGTTGCAGGCTCCCTCTCCGTGGTGTCCTCGGGCCCTGGATCTGGGAGAGCCAGCGGTGGCAGAAAACCATCCTGGTCTCTAGCCCAGCACCGGGACAACCAAGGACCCAGCCTTTCAGAATGGCCACGAGGAACTCTTTTTAAAGCAGGTAGTCACACTAGGAGGAAGTTTTCCCCTGAGGCTGAGCTGAGGGTTATTTCTTGTGGAGAAACTTCATTTTATTGCCTGAAAGAAAGAAAATGAGAGCATTTCACTGGGCAGACAAGGGTGAGTTAAATCTTGGCCTTTCCACCCAAGACGTGCTGTGGGTAACCGTGGACCCCCACGCCACCCCGGGAGCCTCATTGTTTGCTGCAGAGAAGTCTGGAGGGGTTCCTACTTTCCAGAGTAGGCCCCTGGGGGCTTCAAAGGGCTCCTCCTCAGATTGAGGGGGTGTGAAAGGGAGAACGTGGAAGCCATTCTCTGGCCTCCTCTGGTGGAGGGCTGGGATCTGCCCTGGTAATAACGGAAGCCCTGAATGTAGCACATCCCTCAGGAGCCCAGTGAGGAGAAGGCCCTCTTCCAGGCATAACTGGTGCCTGTGCCCTCTGTGTGGGCCTGCTCCCTTCCTCCTCTTTATCTGCTGTGTTCTCCATCTTCCCTTTGGGCCTTTTTACGGATTAACCTGCAGTCCTTCTAATTCTTACATTTCTCCTTGCCAGGGGAATTTGAGGTCAGTGCAAGTCTTTGCTGCCAGCCTACAACTGTCATGCTTCCTAAGCGCAAGTCCCCAGCAGATTTAAGAGTGGAGGAGATACTAGACAAAGAAGAGGGCTCTGGGACCCAGTAAAGGGAGGGGGGAGGATTTGTTCCAGATCAGAACAGGAGGTTAAAATGCCAATTTCCAGTGCTGGCGGCAGAGCTGTGTTATTGAGGGCTCTGGCTCCAGTGGAGGGAACTGGCCCAGACTCCCTAAAGACAGCTGGGTGAACAATGGCTGGTGATGGGGACGAAGACCCCTGGGCCTTACCTAGTCCCTTCAGGAACTTATTAACACCACTGTGCTCTCCACTGGGGAGTGTTTCCAGATACTCTTGGGCTCGGACCTCAAATAGACCTGTTGAGAGAAATCCGAGCCATTTTAGTTCCTGGTTTTTGCACTTGTAAACATATCTAGTTCCTCACTACCACAGAAGAGAGACCTTGCTTTTGAGATGAAGCTGCTCCTATAAACATGCTTTGAATTAGGAGGTTTATGAGTTTTTATTACCCTTATAATTGCCCAACTTTGTGCAGTAACTGTCTTTGGAAACTTATAAAGCTACCTCATACATGAGATCCTATTTTTATTCAACAAACATCTCTCAAGCTTATTTTTTTTTTTGCAGTTTTTGGCCAGGGCTGGGTTTGAACCCGCCACCTCTAGCATATGGGGCTGGCGCCCTACTCATTGAGCCACAGGCACCACCCTCTCTCTCAAGCTTTTACACTGTGCCAGGAACACGGTTTTAAAGATGAACTTGGCTGGGTATGGTGGCTCATGCCTGTCATCCTAGCATCTGGGAGGCTGAGGCAGGAGGATCCTTGAGCTCAGGAGTTTGAGATCAGGCTGAGCAATGGTGAGACTCCATTTCTACTAATTAATAGGAGAAAATTTAGCTAGGCATGGTGATGGGTATCTGTAGTCCCAGCTACTTAGGAGGCCGAGCTCAGGTTGCTTTGAGCTAGGCTGACACCATGGCACTGTAGCCTGGGCAACAGTGAGATTTTTGCTTAAAAAAATAAATAAATAAAAATTAACTGTGTATGGTGATGCTCAGGCAATAGAGCAAGATCCTGTGTCAAAAACAGAAGGCCCGGCGCCTGTGGCTCAACACAGTACACCTGAGCTGGCGGGTTCGAATCCAGCCCCAGCCCGCCAAACAACAAAGACGGCTGCAACCAAAAAACGGCCAGGCGTTGTGGCGGGTGCCTGTAGTCCCAGCTACTTGGGAGGCGGAGGCAGGAGGCTCGCTTGAGCCCAGGAATTGGAGTTTGCTGTGAGCCGTGATGCTACAGCACTCTATCCAGGGTGACAGCTTGAGGCTCTGTCTCAAAAAAAAAAAAACAAACAAAAACAGAAACAAAGGTGGTGCCTGTAACTCAGTGAGTAGGGCGCCAGCCCCATATACCAAGGGTGGCAGGTTCAAACCTGGCCCCGGCCAAACTGCAACAAAAAATAGCCAGGCATTGCGGCGGGCACTTGTAGTCCCAGCCGCTTGGGAGGCTGAGACAAGAGAATCACCTAAGCCCAGGAGTTGGAGGTTGCTGTGAGCTGTGTGAGGCCATGGCACATAGCACTCTATTGAGGACAATAAAGTGAGACTCTCTCTCTCTAAAAAAACAAAACAAAAACCAGAAACATCACAGAAGGCTCGGCGTCTGTGGCTCAGCAGGCTAAGGCGCCAGCCACGTACACCTGAGCTGGCAGGTTCGAAAACAACAACGGCTACAACCAAAAAGTGGCCAGGTGTTGTAGCGGGCGCCTGCGGTCCCAGCTGCTTGGGAGGCAGAGGCAAGAGACTCGTTTGAGCCCAGGAATTGGAGGTTGTTGTGAGCTGTGATGCCACAGCACTCTGTTCAGGGTGATAGCTTGAGGCTCTGTCTCAAAAAACAAACAAACAAACAAACAAACAAACAAAACAACACAGAAAAGAGGAACCAGTTTGTTCTGGATCTTGAGGAATGGTCATATGAGGTCTGATAATCAAGTTTGTGAACTTGCCTCCAGGGGCTTACGCTGGCAGCATTGTACAAAAAACTTGGTGAGGGCAGCGCCTGTGGTTAAGTATGTAGGGTGCTGGCCTCATATACTGAGGGTGGCAGGTTCAAAATCGACCCTGGCCAAATTGCAACTTAGCTGAGTGGTGTCGCCTGTGTCGGCCCCATATGCCGGAGGTGGCGGGTTCAAACTTGGCACCAGCCAAAAACTGCAAAAAAAAAAAAAAGATAGCCGGGTGTTGTGGCGGGCGCCTGTAGTCCCAGCTACTTGGGAGGCTGAGGCAAGAGAATCGCCTGAGCCCAGGAGCTGGCGGTTGCTGTGAGCTGTGTGACGCCACGGCACTCTACTGAGGGTGATAAAGTGAGACTCTGTCTCTACCAAAAAAAAAAAAAACAACTTGGTGAGACGTCATAACCTTGGCATATTAATGTCTCACAGCTGTGTTTGTGTTGACATGTGGTGGTATCTT
This sequence comes from Arctocebus calabarensis, assembly GCA_963573935.1. Taxonomy (NCBI): domain Eukaryota; kingdom Metazoa; phylum Chordata; class Mammalia; order Primates; family Lorisidae; genus Arctocebus; species Arctocebus calabarensis. Next base: position 12,582 of record CAUYON010000394.1, read on the forward strand.
GCTGAGTGGCATTTGTTATTATTGCATGCTTTGCATGCCATCTCGACAATGTCAGAGCTTAAATCAGAGCAGTTAACAAACATTCAATTTTTTTTTTTTTGAGACAGAGTCTTCTGTCACCCTCATTAGAATGTTGTGGCATCACAGCTCATAGCAAACTTTTGGGCTTAAGCAATTCTCTTGTTTCAGCCTCCCAGTAACTGAGGCTGAGAATCAGCCACCTGCCACAACGCCTGGTTATTTATTTTTTTAACAGACTTAATTCACTTTATTATTCTTGTATAAAAACTCACAGCCGGAGCCTGGGTCCTATGCACAGAGACTCTGGTACAGTCCTGACAAGACAGTCAGTGAATTACTGGTAAGGAGAGTTGGTGAACACTGTCTCTTTCCAGAGGCATGAGATAGGTACAGGGCTGGGTTCCGTGGCTCACACTTGTAATCCCAGCACTTGGAGGCTGAGATGGGTGGATTGCTTGAACTCACAGGTTCAAGACCAGCCTAAGCAAGAGCAAGAAGACTCTGTCTTAAAAAAAAAGCTAGGCATGGGCAGCGCCTGTGGCTCATTGAGTAGAGTTCTGACCCCATATACTGAAGGTGGCGGGTTCAAACACGGCCTTGGCTGAACTTCAAAAATAGAAAAATAGCCAGGCATTGTGGCAAGCGCCTGTAGTCCCAGCTACTCGGGAGGCTGAGGCAAGAGAATCGTCTAAGCCCAGGAGTTGGAGGTTGCTGTGAGCTGTGTGATGCCACGGCACTCTACCAAGGGTGATAAAGTGCGACTCTGTCTCTACAAAAAAAAAAAAGAAAAGAAAAGAAAGGAAGACAGTTTGATGACATTCAGGACATCAAGGGTAATACAATGACAGCTTTGGTAGCCATTCCAGAAGGAGGTCCAAAGTTACTCTGAATGGTGGACTAGGCATTCATGCAGGTATATAGCTTCCCAAGGGGAGTACTTTGAATCCAACTGTAGTGATATTCAGCAGAGGTATGTAGCACTATTTCTTTCTTCTTTCTTTTGACTGAGTCTCCCTATGTTGTCCTCAGTAGAGCGCTGTGGCATCACAGCTCACAGCAACCTCAAACCTGTGGGCTTAAGGGATAGTCTTGCCTCAGCCTCCCAAGTAGCTGGGACTACAAGCACTTGCCACAACCTCTGGCTATTTTTTTGTTGCAGTTGTTTAGCTGGCCCAGGCCAGGTTTGAACCTGCCGCCCTCGGTGTATGTGGCTGGCACTGTAGCCTCTGTGTTTCGGGCCCGAGCCTGTAGCACTATTTCTAATTGTCAGACCTTGTATTCTCTCATTTTCTTGCATCCTTCCATAACAGGACCCTCGCCAAATGACTGAGTTTCTTGGGAATCCATCTGTGAACCGAGGATGCTGGGCAGGCCGTCTTGCAGGCTCCTTCAGCTCTGACGCCTGGGGTCTGCGCCTTAGGTGCTGTCTTTGTTTTTAACCATCTTTATGTACAGAGACAGGGTCTTGCTCTAGCCCCAGGCTGGTATACAGTGGTGTGATGATAGCTCACTGTAGCCTCCAACTCCTGGGCTCAAGTGATCTTCCTGCGTCAATCTCCTGAGTAGCTGGGACTACAGGTATATGCCACCACACCTGGTTAATTTTTTTTTTTTGGAGACAAGAGTCTTAGGGCGGCGCCTGTGGCTCAGTGAGTAGGGCGCCGGCCCCATATACCGAGGGTGGCGGGTTTAAGCCCAGCCCCAGCCGAACTCCAATAAACAAAAAATAGCCGGGCATTGTGGCGGGCACCTGTAGTCCCAGCTACTCGGGAGGCTGAGGCAAAGAGAATCGCCTAAGCCCGGGAGTTGGAGGTTGCTGTGAGCTGTGTGACGCAACGGCACTCTACCAAGGGTGATAAAGTGAGACTGTCTCTAAAAAAAAAGTCTCACTTTGTCACACTTAATAGAGAGCTGTAGCATCATAGCTCACAGCAACCTGAAACTCTTGGGCTCAAGTGATTCTCTTGCCCCAGAATCCTAAGTAGCTGGGGCTATAGGCACCCACCACAATGCCAGCTATTTCTTTCTTTCTTTCTTTTTTTTTTTTTGAGACAGAGTCTCAAGTTGTTACCCTGGGTAGAGTGCTGTGGATCACAGCTTACAGAAACCTCAGACTCTTGGGTTTAAGTGATTCCCTTGCCTCAGCCTCCCAAGTAGCTAGGACTACAGGAGCCCGCCACAATGCCTGGCTATTTTTTGATTGCAGTTATCATTGTTGTTTAGCTGGCCTGGGCCATGCTCGAACCCGCCAGCCTCAGTGTATGTCATCAGCATCATACTCACTGAGCTATGGGCGTGGTATTGAGCCAACGCCAGCTATTTTTAGAGGCAGGGTCTTGCTCAGACTGGTCTTGAACCCAAGAGCTCAGGCAATCCACCCACCTCAGCCTCTTAAGAGTGCTGGGATTATAGGCGTGAGCCACTGCATCCGGTTGCCTGGCTAAGTATTTTTTTTTTTTTTTTTGAGACAGAGCCTCAAGCTGTCACCCTGGATAGAGTGCTGTGGCATCACAGCTCACAGCAACCTCCAATTCCTGGGCTGAAGCGAGTCTCTTGCCTCCGCATCCCAAGTAGCTGGGACTACAGGTGCCTGCCACAACGCCCGGCCATTTTTTGGTTGCGGCCGTCATTGTTGTTTGGCGGGCCCAGGCTGGATTTGAACCCGCCAGCTCAGGTGTACGTGGCTGGCGCCTTAGCCTGTAGAGCCACAGGCACCAAGCCAGTTTTTAGATTTTTTTAGAGATGTGGTTTTGCCATGTTGCCCAGATTATTTTTAAGTTTTTATGTCTCCCACTTCTCTTATTAAATAGTGATCTATAAAGCAGATGTTCTATTTAAAAGGATACTTCATCAGGTGGTTCCAGTAACTCATGTTGTCCAATCAATTTTCTTTTATACCTTCAAATATCTCGTCAGAGCGACCTGAGAGAGGCACTTCTGATTCTATTTTGCAAAGAGCTGTGGGCATAGAGAGCTTTGGGGTCCTTAAGTCCGAGTTCATAGCACCACAGAGTGCACGAGTGACTGGGGCCAGGTGCCCCTGGATCCTCCCCTGGCTTCTTCACAGCCTCCCCAGTGGCTAGCCCCTCTCTCCTACTCAGCTGTATTTATTTATTTAGTGTGTTTTTAGACAGGATCTCTGTCAACCAGGCTGTAGAGCAGTGGGGTCATCACAGCTCACCGCAGCCTTCAGTTCCTGGGCTTGAGTGATCCTCCTGCCTCAGTCCAGTAGCTGGGACTGCAGGTACATGCCACTATGCCTGGCTAATTTTTTTTTTTTTAAAGATGCCACTATATTGCCAAGGCCAATCTGGAACTCTTGGCCTCAGTGATACTCCTACCTCAGCCTCTCAAAGTGCCGAGCTTGCAGATGTGAGTCACTCTACCTACCCTCTTGACAATATTTAAACCTATAAAATTTGGGTCAGAAAATTTGGGTTCAACCGATATGATGGCCATGAAAGAAAACTCTCAGTGAGTGGATTAGTTAAGGCACTTTCCGTGGCAATGAAAAGAACACTCAACTAACCTGGCTAATAAAGGGGAAAGAGGAGAAGACTTAAGGGCTTATACAACTGAGAAGTCCATCAATAGGTCTTTCAAATGTAGTTTGATCAGGGCTTCGGTTCAGTTTCCATGGAGGCCTCTCGATCCCAGCCTCCTTTGTGTGGTGGCTTAGTCCTCAGCCATTTTCCCTCACAGCAGCAAAATGGCTGCCACACTTCAGGCTTCATATTTTCATACCACACTGTTCAAAGGAAAAGGGGGAGACCTGCTTTCCAGAAACCTTCACTGAAAGCCTTTTTTCTTTTCTTTTTTTATTGTTGAATCATAGCTGAGTACATTAGTGCAATCAAGGGGTACAATGTGCTGGTTTCATATACAATCTGAAACATTTTCATCAAACTGTTTGACATAGCCATCATGTCATTTTCTTAGTTTTTTTTTTTTTTTTGAGACAGAACCTCAAGCTGTCACCCTAGATAGAGTGCTGTGGCATCACAGCTCACAGCAACCTCCAATTCCTGGGCTCAAACGAGTCTCCTGCCTCCGCCTCCCAAGTAGCTGGGACTACAGGTGCCCGCCACAACGCCCAGCCATTTTTTTGTTGCAGCCGTCCTTGTTGTTTGGTGGGCCCGGGCTGGATTCGAACCCGCCAGCTCAGGCATACGTGACTGGCGCCTTAGCCCGTTGAGCCACAGGCGCTGAGCCAAGATGCTAAAACTTAAAACAGTTCATTGTTAAAGTGATGAAATTATGTTTGACGTTTACTCTTCTGT
>CAUYON010000410.1:0-18010 GCA_963573935.1 Arctocebus calabarensis
AAGCTGTCACCCTGGATAGAGTGCGGTGGCATCACAGCTCACAGCAACTTCCAATTCCTGGGCTTAAGCGAGTCTCCTGCCGGGACCACAGGTGCCCGCCACAACGCCCAGCCATTTTTTGGTTGCAGCCATCATTGTTGTCTGGCGGGCCGGGCTGGATTCGAACCGGCCAGCTCAGGTGCACGTGGCTGGCGCCTTAGCCCGCTGAGCCACAGGTGCCGAGCCTGAATGAAATATTTTTAAAAATCAAAATTAATGGCCATGTAGAGTGGTTCATGCCTATAATCCTAGCACTCTGGGAGGCTGAGGCAGGTGGATCGCTTGAGCTTAGAAGTACAAGACCAAATTGAGGGAAAGCGAGACCCCATCTCTACTAAAAGTAGACAAACTAGCTGGGTGTAGTGGTGCATGCCTGTAATTCCAGCTACTTGGGAGGCTAAGGCAAGAGGATTGCTCAGGCCCAAGAGTTTAAGGTTGCTGTGAGGTATGATGCTACAACACTGTACCCAGGATGACAGTGAGATGCTGTCTCAAAAAGAAAAAATCAAAATTAATACAAAAGTTCATATTTAACAAAATAGCAGGATACGACCACTATTACTGATATTTTCCTTTTATCTCAAGCTCCAAAAATGATTCCACACAGCACTAGAGGAGAACACTGATAAACGACTCTGATAGTTAAGTGGCCTGAGGTGATCTGTGAAAATGGTTTGCTATTCACTTGACCCAGAAAACCCCATAAAGTCATGCAAGTCAAAAGGTTCAGTCAGATCTTCATGTTCACTTTCAGACTGCCCATGCCATCAAGGGTATGCATATACAAAAAGCCACCAAGCATCTGAAAGATGTCACTTTAAAGAAACTGTTTGTGCCATTCTGATGTTATAATGGTGGAGTTGGTAGGTGTGCCCAGGCCAAACAGTGGGGCTGAACACAGGGTTTAATGGCCCAAAAGGAGTGATGAATTTTTGCTACACATGCTTAAAATGCCAAGAGTAATGCTGAACTTAAGGGTGTAGATGTGGATTCTCTGGTCATTGAGCATATCCAGGTGAACAAAGTGTCCAAGATGTGGTGCTGAACTTACAGAGCTCATGGTCGCATTAATGCATTTATGATCTTCCCCAGCCACACCAAGATGATCCTTACAGAAAAGGAACAAATTATTCCAAAACCAGAAGAGAAGGGTGCAGAGAAGAAAAAGATATCCCAGAAGAAACTAAAGAAATGACTATGGCACAAGAATAGATGCAACATAAAATAAATGCAAATAATAGTAAAAGGAAAAACAAAAATAAAGTTAAATGAGCAAGAAGTAGAAATGCTAGGTCTGGTGAGGCCCACTATGGTACCAACTACTTGGGAGGCTAAGGCGGAAGGATTGCTTAAGCCCAGGAGTTTGAGGCCATCCTGGGCAACATAGCATGGCCCCTCTCAAAACAAACAAACAGAAAAGAAGTGGAAATAAACAAAAATTTTAAAAGAAATAAAGAGAAAATTATGGAAATTAAAGATGGATAGTTATTGTATTTCAAAGACAAAGAAGAAATCCCTTGAGTAGTCAGGCCAGAAAAGAACAAAACCACAAGAGCCTTGGTCTTTCTAACAGGTACGCAGAAGTATCTATTAAGAGGCTGCAGCAGTATTTATTTCATGTGTTCTTAATTTATGTTTCCCTAGTGACATGAGATAGACATCTCTGCACACACATGATATTATAGATATCTCTGCACACTTATTAAAAAGACTGAGACTTGTTGCTTTGATTTGGGGCCTGGCTGCTCAAGGGATTCTGTCCTGTTTTAATCTTAAAAGACCTGCTGGACCACAGAAGGGTCCCCTGGATTCTTGTGGCACAGTGGAAAGTTTCAGAAAGCCCTGAGTGACAGCCTGAGGATGCACAGCAAACTAACACGGCCCCGCTAACACCCCCGGGGCATGGCTCAGGGGCAGTCGCCTCTGCTCAGCTTGACCCCACTGGTTCTCTGGAGAGCCGACTGTGAGTGTGGAAGGACAGAGTGCATTCACTGAACACAGAGAGGTGGGGGAGTGATTCTCCCTCCTGAAAATAACTAAAACAGCAAGACCCATATTTGGTCTAATATGGGGAAAGCACTTTAAATGAGTCATCGATCATTTCTATGAGCAAGACCAAAACTGAAGGGAAAGATGGTTTCCTGAGAAATCTGTAGGACCAGTTTTTGTCCTACAAGATCTAACCACTGTGAGGGGCATTGGAGAGAGAGGACAAAGCCCAGGGCCACCGGGGTGAGGAGTCTGAGACGGAACATGAGCACAGAGCTGGGAACCGTCTTTGTCTCTCCCTGCTTGGGAAGCAAAATACCTTGTGACCCGCAAACAGTAGAAGTCTATTTCTCACAGTTCACAATCAGGGTGCCAGCAGGTTCTATGTCTCCTGAGGGGCCCATGCGGCACCTTGTCACTGCGTCCTCTGGAGGGGATAAATGTTGTGGGCACACATGAAGACATGGAAAGACAAAAGGGGATGAGGCAGTGAGAAGCCTCTTCTATAAAGGTTTTAAAAGGAGGATCCTGGTGACCTAACTACCTCACTGCTCTCTCCTGAGGCCCTGGACATGAAGTTTCGACCCAAATGTGGGAGGAAACAAACATTCAAACCTTAGCAGAACCTAAGGAGACAAACTCTGAGGGAGTCAGCAGCAGGTCACTTCATCTGATGATGAAATTGGGAGACAAGGTGGGAGAACACCTCTCTGCGGAGGAACTGACCTGAGGCAGGTTACTGCAGATACGGAAGAAGGTGGCTCACCCTAGGGTGGGGGGTCACCCTCGCTGGCAGAGCCGTGGGGGAGTCTCTTCTTGACTCTGGGAGAGGCAATCTCAAGGTGACTAATTACAGAGAAGACCCAACGGGTACAAACCAAACCAGTTCAAACCGAAGGGGGCGCCTCGCGTTCAGGGCTGTTTGGACTCAAGCTCAAGGAAAAGGCGTGGCCGTGACCACCCACCCGCCCTGTCCTCCTTCCATCCCCATCCTGCCTGCCTGTGCTCCCCTCTCCTCCCTCTGCCAAGAGGCCCCTGTAAGGAGTAGCCCCCTACTAGCACCGGCACCAGCTGTGAGCCACCGCCCGCCACCCCCTCCGCTCAAGGCACTGCAGCCCGAGCCGTCCTGGAGCATTCTAGTCCGTGCTTTATCCTGCTGCCCCCCAGATCCTGGGAGCTGGCCCCAGCGTGCAGACCCTTCGTCCTCAGCTCCCAGGAGAGAGGAACACAGCATTTCTGCTCCTACCCTAAGACCGCAGTAGGGCACAGCACCAGCAGACCCCACGCAGTAATCACTTGCAGGGTAAGTGCCTTTTTCATCAAGTCCAAGAAAGGCATGTAAAGAAGGTTCTGGAAGACCCTGCCTTGCATTCCCAGACCGGCCCACCCTTTCCTCCAAGCTCGTTTCGGAATCCTTGGTAGGACTCTCGAGGAGACTCGGTGTGACCGCGCCCTACGAGAAGGTTGGGGTCCCCCGGGCAGGGTGCTCGGGGTGCAGGGCAGGGCGCCCCCACCTGTGTGCTCCAAGGAGTTGGGACCGCAGCGGGGGCGCAGTGTGGCCGCGGGGAGGAGAGACGACTGAGCCCGAGGGAGGCAAACCCGCAGCCCCGCGGGGAGGCGGACACGCACAGAAACAGACGCGGGGGAAACACGAACAAAGCGAGACGCCGCGAGGTCCGGGCGCCCCCACCAGCCCGGCGCGCGTCACCTCGCCCACCGCGGCGCGGGAGCGCGGCGTGCGCCTGGCTCCCGGCCCGGCCCCGCCCTCGCGTCGCCCTCTGGCGGCTTAACCCTCGCCTGCCCGCCCCGCGGCCGCCGAGCCTCCGCCACCCGGCCGCGCGGCGCCGGGAGCTGGCCGTGGTGCTGAACGCGCGCCGCGGACCCTGCACCGCCGCGCCCTGCGACACTCCCGCCCCCAGCGGTAAGTCGCCAAGGCCCCGAGAGGCTACATCAGTTCCTACCCCACGACGTGGACTGTAGGGGCAGGGGGAAAAGGGAATTTTTTTGTGCTTTCTGTTTTTGTGCTTTCTGTTGCACGGTGGGAGGTATGAATGGAGGTGACACTGTCAGCACTCTTCACCCCATGACGCCCAGACCGGACGGTGCGGGGTGGGGTGGGATGGGAGTTCAGACTCTGGGGGCGGTGACCCTTGTAGATCTGGACAGGGGGAGGGGACGCAGGGGTTGGGGAAGAAGGGTAGGGCTGAGGAGGCCCATCTTCCCTCTGCTGGGCCGGCCAGGAACGCCCAGAGGCTCCCTCGGAGGAGGTGGGCCAGGACCTTACCCCCCAAGGCCCTTTGTCTCCCCACCATGGGGGTTGGGTAGCTTGGTGATGCTTGCTGCAGATCCTATTTCTGCTTTTTCCCCACCCCCACCTCAACACCGGAGCTTCCCTCCGCGGCCTCCTTCACTCCGGCCCTCCCGGCACCGCTGCTGCCCCACAGCCTCCCCCAGTGGGTTTCTAGCAAGCCCTGGCCCTGGTTTTCGTATCTCCATACACCTCTTTGTATTTCTCTGGTGTGACTTTCCTGAATATTGGGGGTGGGACGGGGAAGGCATAACAAATACCAAAACCAATAGAAAAATGTTTTATGTCTCAAGATGTTTCTGTTGCATGTGCGTTTCTCAAGGGTTTTTATTTTGCTGCGTGAAATCAAACGCCCAGTCACATTCATGTTAAAAAAAGAAAAGAAAGGCCCCAAATTACGTTCTCAAATGGAAAGAAAATCCTGGGCAGCTAAACCCAAGTTAGTCATCATGTAGAGAAGCAGCCAGTAGAATGGTTTCATTTGCTCAATTTGCAATAAATCCATGTTTCTGGGTGTTGTCTAAGGCACTGAAAGAGGAGGCGCATAGATACAGTATCTGCCACCACCCTCTATCGCCTGGACCCTGCTCTGTCTCCTAACTCACTTCTTGGCCTCCACTCTGGACCTTAAGAATTTCCAATCTCTTTGGGGAGCAAGAGCAAGCACCATGTGAACAATTGGTGGATGGCCACCAAGCACTGCACACAAGGTTCCAGGAAGAAAAGGGGTAGGTTTGCCCCCTCCTTAGGGGAGGGATGTGGCACATCGTGGTGGAGGACTTGTCACATCATGGTGGAGGACTTGTCACATTTCCTGTCGGTGTTTGAGATCTGTAGCCACAGTGTGCATTTTTGCAACCAAGAACGTAGGCACATTGGTCCCCATCCTCAGGCAATGACACTGCCAGCATCTGGCTGTCCATATAAATACCACCCTGGCCCTGAGTACTGTCATGGGAGGTGACTGTTAAACCTGCCTCAAGCCAGGCCGTGGGCACTCTGACCACTTAGGGAGTTCCTACTCACACCACATACAGGCCACACCTTTCCAAAGAGACACATTCAGATAAAGTATTTGATTGTGGAAACTGACCAGACTGAGCATGGACAAGCTTTCATGTGATCGCTCCAGTATGGAGAATTCTCTGCTTCATCGCGCTGCGTTCTCCTGCTTATTGTCCTACGTGTGTGCAAAATGCCAAATAAACTCAGGAAGTGGAGCTGGCAATATTATGACATCGAGTGTAGCCATCTGAAGCAATGACAGCTATTTTAAAGGATCATTTTTCAAGTTGAGAGTGGAGTGAAATTTCCAACTGTTCATGCTTTTAAATCAGTTGACTCTTCCAAGAACTGAGAAACTGGTAGTTTTATTTATAGAGATCTATATCAAACAAACCATTTTAGTTCTTGCAGTTGCAAAATTCTGCAGCCAGTGAAACAATCTTTTCTGTGCTTGGTTGAAGTTATTTCCAAGAGAATGGTAATCAAAAGATTTTTGTAAAACATTGAAAAGGATAAGTAAAATAGAGATCTCATAAAGAGTGTCTCCAAAAGTTCCTTCCATAGAAATTATATTCATCTTCAATTATAATTTTTCTAAATATACGTGCACTACCCTTGTTACTTTTAATCTTCACCTTCATTGTGCTTTCCAAAATTCCTCATGGAAAGACATTTATTATTCTATTTTTAGATTTCCCACAAAAGAGAGTCTGACCTGATTGTTTATAGACTGTCAGGTTTGGATTCAGACAGCCTGGGTTCAAATCCCAGTTCTGCTGCTTACCACCTGTGTGATCTGTGGCAGCCCATTGCCGTTTCTGGACCTGAAGTGACCCTGCCCCTCATAATGTTATACATGCTATGCTGTCTGCCTGGTAAGGTGGGTGCAACCAAGACTCAAGTCAGGCTGACCAGTACAGAGCCTAGATGGTAAGCTCCATGCTGTGTGCAGCTAAGCCTGCAGCACTGGGCGAGGCCTTATCAAGGCTCCACAGGATGGTGTGGAGGGGAAATGAAGTCTGCAGGTGCAACATGGGAGAGGTTGGGTACACACCATCTGGCAGGAGGCAGAAAGCCAGTATGGCTGCTCAAGCTGCTGTCCCTCTGCTCAGGGTGCTGTGACCAAGGGCTGAGCTGCAGCCAGAACACAGCTTGGGCTCTGCAGCTCTCCCTGGCATGGTGCTTGTCCTCTCACCATCCAGCCAAAAGTCTGAAGAGCCCTTCTGAGGGGAGGAAGCACTGCCCTTGGGTAGAAGGAGATGGAAGCTGGTCAGCTTGCCCTGTGAGCCCCTGCAAGGCCAGCTTTTCTGCCCCTTCTCAACCTTTTCCCCTCCGTGTGCCCACTGGGTTGTGAGGCAGCCATCCTGTGCTTGCCATGTGCAGGTGGTTTCGAGGCTTCCTTGAGGTAGGGTCTGAAAGGCCCCAGGCTGGCAGAGCCCCTGGCACTCAGTTCACACCTGCTGCAGCCCCTCACAGGCCCTGAGGGGAGAAAGCGCATGGACGCCGACAGACCAGCCCTTACGGAAAGCCAGAGGGCCAGCCGCAGAGGACTACCCTAAGGCCACTGACCACCAAGAAAGGGGGTACTGGCAGACAGAGGTGTTCCAGGCCTGAGCCCAGAGCCACGGGGGGGTGTGAGAGAACTCAGGGGAGAGTCTCAGCTCTTCCCTCCTGCTGGGATATTGGGGGCCTCCAAACTTACCTCAAAGGTAGCTTTTTTGCAACTAGACCCCTGCCCCCCCCCACACCTCGGCTCAGCTCTGCCCTCCTCCCTCTCCTTCCCACCTCTCCATATGAATCCAGGACTCTCTTTTGCTGCCTTGCTGAATCCTGGCACTCCTTCCTGGCTCTGCCCTGTATCCTCCGCTAGCTTCACCCTGCTCAGGCCTGGGATCCTGCCACATGCTGGAGTTGTCACTGCTCAAGACCCTCCCCATTCATCTGTCCCCAGCCCAGAGGTGTGGTCCTACAGCACCCCCTTCATTAAAGCTCTCCTGCCACCCACTGATCTCGGGTGTGACTTACATACTTGCTGTGCCGGACTGTGGTGGGGACTTAGCCCTCCTGCCCCTGCCTCTCCCAGGCACACTCATGCCTTTTCCCATTGAACTCAGACTGGACACCAGAAACCTTGTCTGAATGGCACTGCAAGCGTAGATCTGTCAGTGCTGTGTGCAAGAAAGGTGACGTCTTCTGCCCCGGCAGCCCGGGACACCCCGAGTCCCCCATCCCCCACTCTGGCCACCCACCTCGATGTTCTCTCTTCTCCCCGTCTGTGTTCTGCGAGGTAGGTGCCTGGCTGTCTTAGAGTTTGCAGTGGGAGGCAGGTGGGCTGAGTGTCCTGTGCAGCTGTCTCTGCCTAGATGAAGAGTCACCTGGATCCTCATGAGGGTGTAGTGAAGACAGACTGAGGAATGTTGCTCGAAGGCCTGGAGCTAGGGTTCTGAGGTGGCCGGGTGAGCTGAGAGGGTGCTCGGGTGAGTCCAGAGCTCACGGGTGCAGCAGGCAGCAGGTGCCAGATGGCACTCATTTTGTGCTTACTGTGTGCCTTCAGACGTGTTGTCTATGAAGGCAGGAGCCATCAGGGTGGTGGGGCTGCTCCATTCCCCTCTCCCCTGCCTAAAGGGGGATCCCTGGGACGCAGGCCTTTCCTCTGAGAGCCGTGTGAGCAGTAGGTGGAAGTTCTAACACCCAAGGACCTCCAGTCTTGGATACTAAGTGCCTCCGCTTTCTTCCACAGCAACTGGGGCAGCATGGAGCTGAAGAGAGGAAAGACCTTCATCAAGTCCAGCCTGCAGATTTCCCACGAGAAACCTGCAGACCCAGTAGTCCCTCCCCCTGCCAGGGGGGATGCAGGCCCCTGGTCAGTCCCCCTGGGAGGACAGCAGAGGCCTCACAGTGAAAAAGCCCCCCAGAGCAATCTCAGAACCCAAGACTATGACAGATGCTCCAACCAGGGGGCACAGCCAGACCCTGAGGGGAGTCCTGCCACCCCCTGTAGGGCCACCTTTAAGCTGGTACGAAAGAGCAAGACTCACGACAGTGTGCTAGGGGCTGGCAGAGCAGCAGCCACCACTGGACAGCTGGTGGGTAGTGCGAGCTTCCCGGGGCCCTCCGGCAGCCAGCGTATGATCGACTACCGGCACTTTGTGCCCCAGATGCCTTTCGTGCCAGCTGTGGCCAAGAGCATCCCAAGGAAGAGAATTTCCCTGAAACGGCCCAAGAAGTGCTTTCGGAGCCTGTTTCACATTCGCAGAAACAAGACTGAGAACTTGGCGGCACTGGCAGATAAGGGGAGGGGCACGCCTTCACCTGGGGGCCCATTGGACACTGGAGGGAAGCCAGCCTTTCTCCCCCTGGATGAGGGACCAGGGCCGGACAGCCTGTGCCAGGACCTGTCTGACAGTGAGCTCCTGACCGACTCGTCCTTCGACCTCTGCAGGGCCCTATGTGAGGACGTGGCCTCCCTTCAAAGTTTCGACTCACTCACAGGCTGTGGGGAGATCTTTGCTGACGAGAGCTCGGTGCCATCCCTGGAGCTGAATGAAGGCCCAGATAGCCCAGCTGGGGTGCCTCAGAACCTGGATAGCAAGGTCCCCAGAGGCCTCTTCCAGGGCGGCATAGAGCAGCTGGCATCACCTGCCCAAAATGAGGCATCTGACTTCAGCAAGTTCTGGGAGAGTGTGAACCGCTCGGTGAGGCAGCAGCAGCGTGCCCTGCTGGGCCCTTGGCCTGCAGCCACCCAGGGAACAGATACAGACCAGCCCAGGCTGGATGCAGCCAAGCTTGCCGAGCTGCCCCTGTGCCCCTGCAGGAATCCCCTGAGTGGCTCCAAAGCTAGTTCTGTTGACACAGGTACTCCCAAGAGCGAGCAGCCGGAATCTGTGTCCACAAGTGATGAGGGCTACTATGATTCCTTCTCGCCAGGCCTTGAGGAGGACAGGAAGGAGGCCACAAGTCCGGGAACACCTGCAGCCCCCTTCCCACGGGACAGCTACAGCGGCGATGCCCTCTACGAGCTCTTTCACGACCCCAGCGAGGTCCCTGTAGGCTCCAGCCCAGACGACGACTTGTGTGTGTCGGAGAGCCTGTCAGGGCCGGCCCTGGGGACGCCGCTGTCCATATGCAGCTTCCACATGGGGGCCGAGGAGAACCTGGCCCCGGCGCCAGGCCCCGACCTGCTCAGCCAGGGCTTCCTGCAGAGTTCCTGGAAGGGTAAGGAGTGCCTGCTGAAGCTGTGTGACACGGAACTGGCCATCACCATGGGCATCGTCAGCTGGCTCCGCCGGGGCCCTGGACCCCGACCCCCACCTGCCCCTGTAGAGCCCACAGTCCCACCTGGTCCCCAGAAGGCCCCCAGGGGACCAGCAGAGAAGCTAGAGGGCAGGGGGCCCCAGGCCTCAGAAGCAGGAGGACCCCCAGTGTGCTCAGCACCTGGCCGGCAGGAGCTGTGGGCATGGTCAAGCGCCAAGTGCCTGCCTCCCAGAGAGCACCAGGTCCCAGGGAGCGCTGCACAGGGGCCTGGCACTCTGTCCAGGGACCGCTCTCTGGAGGAAGGGACACAAGGCCGTCCTGCAGGTTTGTCCTCTGTGGGGTCTGCAGCTGCTGTGACAGCAGACACTCCCAGTACAAACAAGGCTCTAAGCCCCTCTACCTGGCCCAGCTCCCAGAAGGAGCCAAGGCCACCTGAGGATCTGGGATCTTTCCAAGGTCTCTGGAGGCCCGCTCACGGGGGAAGCACCTTGGACACAGAGCCCATGTTGACAGGCTGTGTGGCCCGTGTGGCGACCCTACAGATCCACCCAGATGGCCAACACCCATCTGGACGGCTTCTAAAGCAAGACGCAGGTAGTGGGCTCTGCAGGCAGCCCCAGGCCAGGGGCCCTGGCATTCTACCACAGAAACAGCCCAGTAGCTGTCCCACCACGGCCACCACCCGTGACTTGCCCTCTCCGGCCAGCACACAGAACCAGAGGCGTCGAGACTACACCTTGGACCTAGGCCGGCTCAGAGTGAAGTCTGCTGGGCGGAGTGTCCAGGCCAGTGCCTCTGGGGAGGACCAGCCTCCACAGCTCAGCATGGGAGCTGTGGAGCAGGCAGCACATGGTGGTCAGCCAGACTCTGAGCCCCACTCAGCTGCTGCTGCCTGGCACAGCCCCCGAGGCCTGCTCGCTTTGGACAGCCAGCGGGAGGGGGGGCCCCCAGCGAGTGCCCCAGAATGTCGCTGCAGCCTCCTGGCCCGTGAGGGCCTCCTCTACATCCAGCCCGATATGGGAGCCCCCAGGCTAGCCATGGCTGAGCCTCACCTGTAGGACAGCTTGCACCCACCAGAAGCTGCATTTTTACGGCCACATCAGGAGACCCCGGGAGCCCAAGTCTTCATCTTTTGTCCCTGAAATGTGTCGTATGTGGAGGGGGTGGCAGGACACAGAAAAGCAAGAAGTGGGCATTTTCATGTGAGGATATCTTTGCCTGAACCCACCAGCACAGGCAGCCCAAGGCCAAGGACAGCTTGAAGCTGCAAACACCTCACTGCCCCTCTAACAGCTTGTCTGAGAGAGGAGATCAGGCATGAAACCGACAGGAAGGAAATGTGCACAGTGTGAATGGGAAGTGGCAGCCAAGATGTCTGCATGGCACGTGTGGGCCGGGAGCCAATTGTCATCCTTAGGGACCCAATCCCGAATGCCATAATCTTGAATGTTGGAATCCCGAAGGGTCAGAATTCCTAAAGCCTAAAATCCTCAAATCATAATCCTGAAAGATAAAAATCCTTGAATTATAATTCTGGATAAAGTAATAAAAATTTCTTTAAAAGATATTTATTTACATTTTTAAAAAGGGATTTATTTGAGAAACATAAAAACAATAGAATGCTTCTTAGGCCACTTTACACAATGAAACATTTGTATATTATTGCAAGCATAAACACTCAGGCATACCAATATCAGTGATACGGGTTTAACAGTTAATGAGTAGACAAATTATACTGATAATGTAATAGATCAGAAAAGAAAATATACAAACATTTATCATTATGGCTGGTAATTGTGTGCACTCAGCTTTGTAAATATCATCTTTTTGTGGTGGGCAACCTGTTTTTTGCTAAGATCTGTCAAAAATCGTACTGGATCACTGCTGCATTATGCAGTTGCCCAAACAGCTGAGATCTCAAGAAATTTTATCTTTCACAAATACAGATGTACAAAAAGAACATCTCTTCATGTTTCAGTGTTTTTACACACATGCAAGTGCTCACACACAAAGACAAAGTTGTAACAATGCTTTTTTATGGGACAAAATTTGCAAAACTTACATTAGACAAATTAGAACTCTTCTGAAAGTATCTAAACAACTTATACCTCCAATTTACAGCTGATACCAGGAGCGTGGCTCAGGCCAGAAGCATCAGGGCTGCTGGTGTAAGTCCTGCAGTCCAAAGGCCATCAAACCTGGAGTTCTGATGTCCAAAGCAGCCAAAGGAGACCCTGTACCAGCTCTCAGAGAAAAACTAAGCTGCCTCTGTATGCATCCTTTCCTGGCCCTAGCTGACTAGTTGGTGCCAGCCAGTGCTGAGGGTGGAGCTTCCCTCCTGATCCACTGAGACTCCCCCAAACACCCTCACAGATACACTCAAAATAATGCTTCACCAGGTTTCTAGGTAGTCCTTATCCAAGCGAGCCCACACCTAAAATGAGTCCACAAGTCTATCCCTTGTCTGCTTGGCACCCATGGGCATACTTAACCATACTTAATGGTTCAATACTTGAACCTCACTTCAATCCAAATAGAGAAAATAAGGAGGGCATAGTCCTGCATAACATGATGCAACTATCCTTGTGCTTGTGATTTGCAGGATTTTAGATGCAGATCTTTCCAGATTGCAACATTTGGGATTATGTCACTTGCAATTGTGTCTTTCAGGATTATGATCCAAACCCATGTGAGGATTGTGGGGTCCAAAGGCTCAGAGGTGGGAAGATGGGGGGGTGAGCTAGGGAGGGCCCACAAGCCCCAACCCAGCCCGCTCTCCCCCAGGGCAGGCAGCCGCATGTGGGCCTGGAAGGCTTCCCCTCGGGAATCCCAAACAAGACCATTTCACTCCCTCAGCAAGAGCCTTGAGCCCGCCCCACCAGGCACCATGTGCCACCTACCAGGGCTGGATGGACCTGCCCGCTCTGCCAATGGGGATTGCTGGACTCTGTCACAATCATCCTAGACAAATGATGATTTCCCTTACCCCACTCCGTAATCGAAGCCACAGATGGTAAAATGCTCTTTGACAAAATGACAATTGATTCTTCCTAACTCTTCCATTCTGCCTGTGGGGAGCAAAGGCCTTTGACTCTGGCCTTCAGTGTCATCAGCATCCCTGCTCCCTTTTAGGATAACTCACCCTTGAATGGGGCTGTGCTCCAGCCTGTCTGAACACTGCACGTGGGTGTCCAGACATTCAGAACCATGAGGGGAGGAGGCAGCTGGCATCTATCCTGGCCCAGCATCAGGCCAGCAGGTGCGGGGACAGATGGGCCATCCATATTCTCTAAGATTAGATTCTACCTCAGCTAACGTGCCACAGTTACATGCCAAGGGGGACAACAGGCAGCAATGAAATGGGTTTCTAGAGGAAAGGCCAGCATTGGAAAAAGACACAGACTACATGTTGTAGGTTCAAAAAGGTGCCGAAAATCTCCCAATGGGCCTGTCCAGACCAGTGAAGCCACCTCGGAGCTCTCTCCCAGGACCTGCAAATAGGAGCATGGCCGTTACTGAGCTTTGCTGTGAACATGTTCCATCTGCGTCACCCTCACTGCAGGTGCCAGACTCACCATTCAGACCTGGGAGCTGAGGCATGAGCATGAGGTGACTTTCCTGCAGACATCACAGCTAGGTATAGGCACCAGGTTTGGATACTACCCCTGGCTCCAAAGGCTCTTCAGGCTCCAGGGCCTCTTGCTGAGCTCCCACAGCGAGTCCCCTGCTCAGAGCCCTCACCCCTTCCTTCTTCTAGGCCCCAGATGCCTGAGCACGCTTGGGTGCCAGCCATACGTCCCTGTTAACCGACTGAGAGCCTAGAAGGGAGGCTGCCCAGCCCAGAGGCTCTTGCAGCACCAGATGGAGCAGATGCTCAGTAACACCGGTTGAAGGAATGAAGTGGCAAGAGGCTGTGCATGGATTCTGATTTGTCGTTGACAGTGAACTTTGTGTCTCAAGAGGAATAGAGTCAAGGTTTACATACAACTCTGGCTGAGAGCCACATGCCCTCCCCCTGGCAGGGGATGGAGCATTCCCTCATTCTGCTATGTTGTGCTATGGTGACTTGCAGTGATGGAGAACCCAGCCAGGCTGAGAGTGCTCCAGAAGGAGGGGCTAGGGTGGTCCAGGCACTGTCAAGAGGGGGGAAGCAGGATGCCCAGACCCAGGGGCACATCCAGGCATAGCCTATAATGACCTGGCAGCAGGTACAAGGAAGCAGGGCATTAGACAGTTCCAATACCCCAGAGATTCCCCTTCAGCTGTGTGGGGTGGGTGTCCCGGGAGTGGCCTGTTAGATCCCCTGCTGAGGGAATGGAGGAGAGCAGTGTGACCTCCCTCGGGAGTGATCTCACTCCTGCACCCAACCCTCAGGCTGCCATCCCCAGTGGGAAGGATCCAAGCAGTGCCAACCTGGCCAGGCTATGCAGGCCTCAGGGTGACCCATGGAGGGAAGACAGGCAGCTTCAGGGGCAGCTCTTAAAACAAGTGCCTGGCCCAGTGCTGGGAGTAGAAGAGGCTGGTTGGGCATTTTCAGAGCTCTGGTCATTTCCAACCCTTGCATTTGCACATGGCTGTAGAGGCAACAGCAGATTTTCCTTTGTGAAATAAAATCCCGAGAAGTACGTCCAGCAGTCCCCAGCTCACAGCTGTCCCACAGAGTCTGACAGGCTGGCCAGGATTCTATCATGGTGATGGGAGGGGTTTTAACACCAGGACCATGTGCTGTGCTTTCTGAACTTTCACGTGATGCTGGGAACTTGAGAGCACTGGATGAGGCGAGGAGGATGGGGAGGGAGGAGGGGAGGCACTGACAAGGAGAAGGGATGAAGCCCAGCACAGGGTGGGAGGAGCCTGCAGATTATATCAGTGTATGCTTCATGTATTTCTTAGTTTCCTACTTCATTATTTTATTTTATTTTCTGGAATGGGAATAAATACATGGGATACAAAATTCAAAAGACAAGGAAAGGAAAACAATGGAAAACGAGTCTCTGTCCTTCCTCTCTTATCCTTCTGTTGCTACAAAATTAATTTGTATTATCAAAGGACAAAATTGCAACAAATTTCATTGTTGATCCAATTGGCTTTTATTTGCAATTCATGAATAGGGCAGCCTCCATTCTGCAAAATAGGATGAGAGCTCTACTGGATAATGGCAGAACAATGGGTTTTGTATTCTGAGAATAAGGAAACAGAATAATAGGAAAAATTCTGGCCAGTTACCATCAGGTTACTCTGGTGACTGTTCTGTGGCAGTTGAGGCAGAGGACCCAGGTAGATTGAAATCTCCTGTTTTCAGGAAAAACTGGTCTGTTTGGGAGTCTGTCTGTTTCCTTACACTGTCAGTTTGATATTGTGGCCCTTAGGATGAGTGAGTTCACTCTAGTTTTGTCTGCTTTTCTGGGGCCTAAAGCAGGAGCTCAGTTGTCTAACAATACTTACTATACCCAGTCTAAAGAACTCCAAGTGCTCAGCTCCCTTTGCCTTTCCTTTTTGAACCAGTTTTAGTCATCAGACCTTCCTCTTCTCATGATGAGCACATATGAACTTGAATCATTCTAACTGCCTGGAACATCCTCCTGGGCGGAGGCACCAGCAGTGGGCAGCACCCTCCATTCTTCTCAACAGCTGCACAACAATCTCCCACGGGCAGTGATCCATTTAAACATTCCCCTGTGGATGAACATTCACATTATTTCCCATTTTTGCTGCTGCAAATTATGTTGCCCTCCTTTATTCTCCTAAGAATTCACTCTTAAAGTCCTCTGTAAAATTGTAAAATCAAGGGCTGGATGTGATGGCTTAATCCTAGCACTCTGGGAGGTGAAGGTGGGTGGATCACCTAAGCTCATGAGTTTAAGACCAGCCTGAGCAAGAATATGACCCTGTCTCTAAAAATAACTGGGTGTTGTGGTGAGCTCCTGTAGTCCCAGTTACCAAGGGGATCACTTCAGCCCAAGAGTTCAATGTAGCTATGATGCCACAGTATTCTACCAAGGGTGACAAAGTACGACTCTGTTTCAAAATGAATGAAAGAATAAATAAATAAATAAAATGAAATTGTAAAATTAAATTTACTCAGTAAGGAAAAGATTTTTTTTTTAATGAAGAGTGCTTCTCGCCTCCACTGCCCACCCACTGCCAGCTGCCCTGATGTTGGTGCCTAAACTCCATGCCCATGCACACATATTACACATCCACCTCTGGGAGGGAAGAAGTTGTTTTTTATTATTACATGTAAAGACCTTGGAAGCAAGGAAAAGGGGTTTATGAAAGTAGACTGGAGACACTAGTGGAAAATGGGCCAGGGCTCTGAACAGGCCAGAGGCACAGAGACGAAAGGACCAAGAAGATTAGAAGACATGAGCCCCCCTCATATTTTCTGCACAGGCTACCACAACACGAACAGGGCTGAATAATAATAACAGTGGATTACAGTTGAAAGAGCTACCAGAGGTGCTCTCTGAGGATCAAAATAAACAGAAGCCACAGAAAAAGAAAAAGGAGAAAAAAGTAAGCCAGTCACTAGAGTGACCTGAAGCCTCTTGTGCCTAGAGCTAGGACTGATGTTAAAACAGTCCGACTTCTAGCCAGATTAGTAAATCCCGACATAGAAGACCTGCTTGCCTCAGTATGTATCATGCCTTATGTATAACATGTCTGACTTTTGGCCAAAAATTACAAAGGCTGCTAAAGGCAAGAAAAAAGCAAAGTGCAAAGAGACAAAACAAACACATGACGCAGAGCTTGGAATTAGTAAACAGGGAACATAAATAACTGTAGTTCATATGCTACAAGCTTTTATGGGAAAAGCAGACAACTTACAAGTTGGTAGTGTAAGCTGATAAAAAGAATTCTAAGACAAAATTAGAAGAAAATGCTAGAAATCAAAAACTCTAAGAAATGAAGAATCGCTTTGAAGGGCTCATCAGGAGACTCAGCAAGAATGACCAAAGGATCAGAGAGGTTTATCAAAACAACCCTTTCAGATAAATTAAAATGAAGACCAAAACTGATCGGGGACAGAAAAAGCAATGTCTGAAACGCAGACATTGACAAAGAGGAGATCACAAGCCAATAACATAAGTTTACACCTTAAAGAACTAGAAAAAGAAGCAAAAACTAACCCAATATTACCAGAAGGAAAAAAATTAATAAAGGTTAGAGTGGAGATAAATAAAATAGACAATATAAAAGCAAAAGGGAAAAATCAACAAACCACAAGCTAGTACTTTGAAAAGATAGACTTAAACTGACTGAAAATGAAAGAGGCAAAACTCAAGTTACTAAAATTAGAAATGAAAGTGCGGGGATCAATACTAGTTTTACTGAAATAAAATGGTTTATATAAGAATGTTGTCCCAACACAGTGCCTCATGCCTGTGATCTCAGCACTCTGGGAAGCCAAGGCAGGAGGAGCACTTGAGGACAGGTGTTTGAGGCCAGCCTAAGCAAGGGTGAGACCCCATCTCTACAAAAAAAAATAGAAAAACTAGCTGGGCACAGTCCTAGCTACTCTGAAGGCTGAGTCAAGAGGATTGCTTGAACCGAGGAGTCTGAGATTGCAGTGAGCTATGATGATGCCACCGCACTCTAGCAGGGGTGACAGGATGAGACTTAAAAAAAATGCTATGAATATATGTATTCTGCCAAGTTGGATAACCTAGATAAAATGGACAAATTCTTAGATCACACATCTACTAAAAGTGAATCATGATAAAATATAAAATCTGAATAGAACTGTAACTACTAAGGAGATTGGATCAGTAATCTAAAGTCTCCCCACAACAAAAAAAAATCCCAGGAAAAAACCCCAACAAAACAAGATGGCTTCACTGTAATTTCTTGTACATGATACTATAAGTATAGGCAATAATAGAAAAATAGATAACTTGGACTTCATCAAAATTAAAAACTTTTTGTATATCAGAAGATACTATCCAGAAAGTGAAAAGATGACAGAATAGGAAAAAAATATTTGGACATCTCTGACAAGGGATTAATATCCAGAATATACTTAAAAACTCTTGCAACTCAGCAACAAGAGAACAAATAGCTCAGCAATCCCATTTGATCCTGCAATCCCATTACTGGCATCTATCCAGGAGGAAAAAAATCCTTTTATCATAAGGACACTTGCACTAGACTGTTTATTGCAGCTCAATTTGCAATTTGCCAAAATGTGGAAACAGCCTAAATGCCCACCAACCCAGGAATGGATTAACAAGCTGCAGTATATGTACACTATGGAATACTATTCAGCCATTAAAAAAATAGAGACTTTACAGCCTTTGTAAAGGAAGTGGAATGCTTTACATTATTCTTAGTAAAGCATCACAAGAATGGAGAAGCCTGAATCCCATGTACTCAATTTTGATATGAGGACAATTAATGACAATTAATGACATGGTG
>CAUYON010000411.1:0-10439 GCA_963573935.1 Arctocebus calabarensis
GTGGGACCATACCTATGATGCATCTTACAAGGGTACATGTGAAATTTACTAAGTGTAGAATATAAATGTCTTAACACAATAACTAAGAAAATGCTGTGAAGGCTATGTTAACCAGTTTGATGAAAATATTTCAAATTGTATACAAAACCAGCACATTGTATCCCATGATTGCATTAATGTACACAGCTATGATTTAATAATAAAAAAAATTATATTGAAATGTAAGAGACTCAGGAGAGTGAACATAATCTAGAACAAAAAGAAAGAAGTTGAA
This sequence comes from Arctocebus calabarensis, assembly GCA_963573935.1. Lineage (NCBI taxonomy): Eukaryota > Metazoa > Chordata > Mammalia > Primates > Lorisidae > Arctocebus > Arctocebus calabarensis. Next base: position 275 of record CAUYON010000411.1, read on the forward strand.
GGACTCATATTTTCTTATTGAGGACTTATCATAATTTACAATAATCATACCAGTATGGTACTGGCATTGAGGTCAATGAGATAGAATTGGGATTCCAGACACAAACGATCACTTGTATGGTCAATTGATTTTTGACTAGAGTGCCAAACCTATTTAATGGGGGAAAGAAAAGTGTTTTCAACGACTGATGCTCCAACACTTGGATATCTACATGCAGAATGAAGTTGGACTCCTACTTCAGAACATGAATTCCATGTTCATGCAAATGAACTCCAAATGAATCATACATCTAAATGTGAGAGCAAAAATTATAAAAATATTAGAAGAAAACCTAAGAGCGAATCTCTGTGATTTTGGGTAAGCAAAGCCTTCATATATGACACAAAAAGCGGAAGTGAAAAAAGAAAACCTAGATAAATTGGACTTCATTAAAATTGAAAATTTTTTTGCTTCAAAGTACACCATCAAAAAAGAGAATACACAGAATGAGAAAAAAAATTTTCTAATCTTATAAGAGACGTGTATCTAGAACATATAAGGAACATAAAACTTAATAAGAAAAAGAAAAATAAACTTATTTAAAAATTGACAAAGAATTTGAACATATATTTCTCCAAAGAAGATTTACAAATGGTGAATGCAAAGATGCTCCTTATTGTTAGCCATTGTGGAAATGCAAGCCAAAACCACAGTGAAATACCTCTTCACATCCACTAGGATGAAGATAAAAAAAGGTAATGGCTCCTGCTTGTAATCCTAGCACTCTGGGAGATGGAGGTAGGTGGATCTCCTAAACTCAGGAATTTGAGAACAGCCTGAGAAAACCATGACCACATCTTTACTAAATAGAAAAACTAGTCAGGCATTGTGGCAGGTACCTATAGCCTCAGCTATGCAGAGGCAAGAGGATCTCTTGAGCCCACGAGTTTGAGGTTCACTAAAATTCATTCAAAATGGATAAAGGGCTCAGTGCCTGTAGCTCAGCAGCTAGGGTGCTAGCCACATACACCAGAGCTGGCAGGTTCAAATCCAGCCCAAGCCTGCCAAACAACAATGACAACTGCAACCAAAAAATAGCTGGGCGTTGTGGCAGGCACCTGTAGTCCCAGCTACTTGAGAGGCTGAGGCAAGAGAATCACTTAAGCCCAAGAGTTTGCGGTAGCTGTGAGTTGTGACACCACAGCACTCTACCCAGGGTGTCAGCTTGAGACTCTGTCTCAAAAAATAAAAAATGGATAAAATATGTAAATATAAGGCATGAAACAATAAAAATCCTCAAAGAAAGTGTGGAGAAAACAATTGAAGTTATCATACTGAGGATTTTATAAAGAAGACTTCAGTGGCAATTGCACCAACAACAGAAATAAACAAATGGACTTAATTAAATTGAATAGCTTCAGTACAGCTAAGGAGACAACAACCAAATCAAATAGACAACCATCAGAATGGGAAAATATATTTGCATATTATGAATTGGACAAAAGCTTAATAACTAGGATCTACAGAGAATTCAAATTAATCAACATAAAAAACGCAACAATCCCTTATATCAATGGGCAAGAGTATAGGAGGCACCTGTGAGAAATACTTTGGCAGTAAGGGATTGGGGAAGTGATTTAACATCATTGGCTCTCTTCGTGACACTCACGATAGCACGAAAGTATGTACTTCATTGGTTAGCAGTCTTCACACCTGTGGCATAGGTGGCCACAGGATTACTTCTATAAATAGCTTCAGGTGAAGGTAGCCAGGGCTCCTCCCTTGGCTCCGCTTCTTGCTTGGAGGATACCTGATTGGCGCTTCCCTACCAAGACTGCTGCTGAGATGCTCACTTCTACAAATATTAACTGTGACTTCTAAGGTTCTTGGGCACCTGAGACTTGAACAAGACCTACCCCCAGTAAGCTGGCACAGCGGCTCGCATCCAGACAGTTGAGTGGGCTAGCGGGAGACCTAGTGTCCTGGCTCCAACGAGGCCCTGGATCAGGGTGGAGACACAGCACCTTGAGGGCCCTGACACAAGAGAAATGAATAGAACCTTCTCTAAAGAAGGTAGATGAATGGCTAACAAACATGAAAAAATGCTCATTGTCCCTAATTATCAGAGAAATGCAAATCAATACCACCCGGAGATATCACCTAACCCCAGTGAGAATGGCCCACATCACAAAATCTCGAAACTGCAGATACTGGAGTGGATGTGGAGAAAAGGGAACATTTTTACACTGCTGGTGGGACTGCAAAATAAAACCACCTTTTTAGAAGGAAGTATGGAGAATCCTCAAAGAACTCAAATTAGACCTCCCATTTGATCCTGCAATCCCATTACTTGGCATCTACGCAAAAGAAAAAAAAAACATTTTATCATAAGGAAATTTTCACTAGACTGTTTATTGCGGGTCAATTTACAACTGCCAAACTGTCGGAACAACCTAAATCTAACAATCTGTGGTATATGTATACCATGGAATACTATTCAGCCATTAGAAAAGATGGAGACATTACATCTTTTTGTATTAGCCTGGATGGAGTTGAAACACATTCTTCTTAGTAAAGCATCACAAGAATGGAGAAGGAAGAATCCAATGTATTCAATTCTGTTATGAGGATAATTGATGACCCTGTACATGGTGGGGAATGGGGGAGCAGAGAAAGGGAAGGAGGGAGAGGGGTCAGGTCACGGTGTGTGACACATCTCTTGGAGGCGTGACACAATTGTAAGAGGGACTTTACAAATGCAATCAGTGTAACCTGGTTCTCTGTATCCTCAAAGAATCCTCAACAATTAAAAAAGAAAAGAGTTTGAGGTTGCTATGAGCTATGATGCTATGCCACTCTACCCAGGGTGACTGAGTGAGACTGTCTCAAAAATAATAATAATAATAAAGATAATTGCAAGTGTTGGCAAGGATGTAGGGAAATGGCAAATCCTTTTACATTACCAGTGGGAATGTAAAATGTACAACCACTGTGGGAAACGATCTGGTGGTTCCTCAAATAGTTTAACAGAGTTATCATAAAATCCAGCATGTCCATTCCTATATATATGCATAAGAGAAATGAAAACATACAAAACAAAAAACTTGTATATGAATGTTCATACAACATCATTTATAATATCTAAGGGTGGAAATAGTAAAAATGTCCAATAACTAATGAATGGATGCATAAGATGTGGAGTAGTCATATAATGGAATACTCTTTTTTCAATAAAAAGGGATGAATTACTGATACATGCTACAAAATTGATGGGCTTTGAAAACATTATGTAAGTGAAGGAAGCCAAACATAAAAGACCATATATTGTCTGATTTTATTTGTATGAAATTCAGTGGTTGCAAGAGTGACAAAGATTCTCTCCTTGACCAAACTATAGTCAGGCTTCTCAAAGCCCTTTCCTTGACTCGGCCTCGTTCTTGGGCCTTGTCCTTTAGCTTGCATAATCCAGTTTCAGGAAGAATCCTGTTCAGTTGGCTCATTGAGAATCCCCCACCCGAGATATCTGATCACTCTCAATATCTGATTACATTCCCCTTTTCCCTCTTTTCCCTAGGTGATGTGTGATCATTGTGACCTGCCTTCAGAGAGTATCCTGTGAGGTCAGTTTAGCAAGCATTTCCTCATCCTTGATGTCTCCTCCTTTTAGTAATTTTTTTGTTGTTGTTGCAGTTTTTCTTTTTTTTTTTTGGCCAGGGCCTGGTTCAACCCACCGCCCCCCAGTATATGGGGCCGGCGCCCTACTCCTTGAGCCATAGGCACCTCCTTCCTCTTAGTAAGTTTTTATCCATCAACCCCATCCCCCCAAACCTGCTCCTTGTTAATAAATCCACTTGCTTTGCTACATTAGGAATTGAATTAAGTTCTGTGTACTAATGTCTCTTTTTCCCTATTGCAATATTCCTGAATAAAACTTGTTTTTACCACTTTAACTACTTTTTGACTCTGGTTTTCTTCAACAGAATTTGAGGTGGGAATGAAGAGTGACTGCTAGTGGGTATGGGATTTCTTTTCAGGCTGATGAAAGTGTTATAAAACTGATTGTGATTATGGCTGCACAACTCTGTTCACTAAAACCCGTTAAATTGTATACTTTAAACAAGGAAATTGTATGGTGTGTGAATTATATATCAATAAAGATGTAGAAAGATTTGGCTGTGTCTGGATTCGAGCCCAGATCTGGCTGGCTCCAAAGCTCATACTTTTTTTTTTTTTTTTAAATTTTGGATTAATATAAGAGTACTTACAATTAGGTTACATTGTTTGCATTTGTTAGATAAAGTCCAAGTTGTAGTTGAGTCCTTTGCCGAGGTGGTGTGCCATATACTCCTACATTGTATCTGTTGGATGAGAGCTTATTTAACCCATCCTTTCAACCCGTCTGCCCCATCCTCCTTCTCCCTCTCCTCACTTCTTGAATTTAATTGTGTTTTTCTCTCATGTGGGCATGTGGTTGTTTGTCTACTAGTCTCATATTAGCATTGAGTACATTGGATGTGCTTGTTTTTCTATTTTTTTTCTGTCCTTTTTTATTATTAAATCATAGCTGTGTACATTAGTGCAATCAAGGGCTATAATGTGCTGGTTTCATATACAATCTGAACTATTTTCATCAAGCTGATTAACATAGCCTTTATGGCATTTTCTTAGTTATTGTAAGAAGACATATTTGTATTCTGCATTTAATAAGTTTCACTTGTCCATTTTTTTGCTATGAAAAATATTTTTATTTTCTTAATTGCTTTTTGATTTTTTTATTTCAAATTGATATAAGCGTACAAACAACTAGGTCACTGTTTGGGTTTGTTAGGTAAAGTCCAAGTTGTAGTTGAGCCTCTTCACCCCAGAAGTGTGTCACATACTCCTACATAGTGCCTGTTAGGTGATAGCACATCAAACGCCCTACCTCCTCCTCGCTTTTCCCTTATCCCCTTCCCCCTATGTGAATGTGGTTGTGTTTTTCTCTCGTATGGGCTTATAGTTGTTTATCTACTGGTTTCATATTAGTATTGAGTACATTGTATACTTGCTTTTCCATTCTTGTGATACTTTACTAAGGAGAATGTTGTCCATCTCCCTCCAGGTAAATACAAAAGACATAAACTCTCCAACTTTTTATGGTTGAATAGTATTCCATGGTATACATATACGATAGTTTATGCATTCATGAGTTGATGAACATTTGGGTTGTTTCTACATCTTGGCGACTGTGAATTGAGCTATGATAAACACTCCTTATGGTAAAATGATTATTTTTGCTTCTGGGTAGATACCTAGTAATGGGATTGAGGGATCAAATGGAAGGTCTACTTTTAGCTCTTTAAAGATTCTCCATACTTCTTTCCAAAAAGGTTGTATTAGTTTGCAATCCCACTGACAGTGTATAAGTGTTCCCTTCTCTCTGCACTTACGCCAACATTTGTAGCTTTCAAACTTTGTGATGTGGGCTATTCTCACTGGGGTTAGGTGATATCTCAAGGTGGCTTTGATTTGCATTTCTCTGATGATTAGGGATGATGATGTGTTTGTTGGCCATTTGTCTGTCTTCATGGGAGAAGGTTCAGTTCATGTCTCTTGCCCAGTAATAAATAAGGTTGTTTGCTCTTTTCTTATTGATTAGTGTGAGTTTTCTGTAGATTTTGGTTTTATTAGCCTTTTGCCAGATTGATAACATGTGAATATATTCTCCCATTCTGCAGCTTGTCTATTTGCTTTGTTTGTTGCATCTTTAGTTATACAGAAGCTTTTTAGATTGATCGGGTCCCATTTATTTATTTTTGTTGTTGCTGAAATTGACAATGGGATATTCTTCATGAAATCTTTTCCCAGGCTGATATTGTCAAGAGTTTTTCCCATATTTTTTTCTAGAATTTTTATAGTTTTATGTCTTAGATTTAAATCTTTTATCCATTGTGAGTCAATTTTTGTAAGTGATGAGAGAGGTGCAGGTTCAGTTTAGGTCTTGTATATGTGGCTAATCAGTTCTCTCAGCACATTTATTAAATAGGGATTCTTTTCCCCAATGTATGCAAAACTCAGAATCTTCATAAGGCTGCTCTGCTACTTCAGGAGGTGTTTGATAAATGCACTGCTGTCATTAGGGATACATTAGGGATAGTAGTTATGACTACTCAGCAGAGGGAAGGTTCATGACAGGACCATTTTTCAAGGGCTTTGGGAGTTCATGGACTAGAACAGCAACTACTACATCCCAGAGTAGTTGCAGACTCTCCAGAAGCAGGCCTGTATTCTCAGATACACAACTTTCAGATCTAACCATGGGGAAAGCCAGAACTGCTGAGCTGATATGTGTCAGTCTGTGGACTCAGAAATTTCCAGCATCTTCCCACCTCAGGACCTGGGAAATGTCACTGGACTGGATCCTTCCACCAGTCTATAAGCCTCTCTCAGTACAAGATGCAGGCTAGTTTCTATGCTCACTGGGTACTGACAGAGTTCTATTGCCAGCTCATCATAGTCCTAAAAGTGACCAAAGGCTGAAGGATTTTAGGCATTATTCCAGCACCACCATGTGCCCCAGCAAGACTAAAGTCAGTACTTCTGACAGTATCAGCTCACCAACCAAGTGGACTTGTGAGGTCTGTTCATTCTGCTTTGTCAGAACAACAGACAAGATGCTTTTAGCAGTGACACAAACCCAAGGGAATGAGCAACCAGAAGGACTGCTACAGATGTTCCCAAGCTTTAAGTGCCCATAGGAACATAGGCCATATGAAGAATCCTGACCTTCCATTTTAGCCATTAGGACGTACTTACCACAGGCAATCTCTCTGCAAGAATGGCCCTTCCTTTGCCCAATACAGGACCCTCTTAGAACAATAACAGCTACTATTTATTGGGTGCTTACTATGTACCAGCCACTGTGCTAAGCTCTAAAGGTCTTGAAATGACACCAGAGATGGGTGTCCTCATTTTGCAGACAAGGAATCTGAGATACAAGAGGTTAAGTGCTTTGCCAAAGTTTGCACAGGTAAGGATGTGGTCAAGCTAGCCAGGCTCTCACCTGATCCTCTGCATTTCTGACCATGTACCTATGTGGTGGTCCTGTTTAGGAAGGAGCTTTAAAAAAGGTACAAATACTCTTTTGTACTGCTGAACAAGCCCAAGTATGAAGTCAATGAGAGGGTGTAACAGGACATGGAGGCTACCACAGGGACTCAACACCCATAAGGAGAACCACTATTCACTTACCCCTCACAACCTATTGACTCATAGACGCCTATTTCATAGCACATATCTTTCTTAGTGATGAGTTTTTGCCCCTGCCACTGGCTCACCCCACATGGTTCCACTTTGAAGCAAGCTGTAGTGGCTGGAATTCAAAGGGGCACCATATGATCCTCTAGCCCAGAGGATTGCCTAGCAACAGGCACATCAACCCACCAATTTTAGTTCCCTTAACCCTATCCACTCTGCAGCCTTCCAGAGGGCAGTCTGATTATTTAATTGAGTGATACACTACCAAGGTCGAGATGGCCCAGAGGTTTTAGCCCACCTCAAGCTAGCTTCACCAGGCAGACATACATACTGATTTTCCATTCTGGCTCTTCCTCATACCCACAGGAGAGCTCCAAGTCCTACTATGACTCTTTCTGGGAGCTGACTTACCCTGTTATGTTGACAACAAATAGCCAATCATCTTATTTCCATTAAATCAACCCAAATCTGATTTTTATTCTCACTCTTTCCCTGGAATGTTGGGAAATTTTACCACAGTTATTATCGGATCACCACCACAGAGTTAGGCAAACCCTGGCTTGTACATGAGGTGAAAACTTTGGAAAGACCCCTTCTCTCACTAGACATTGTCCCATACAGGTAGTTTACAACCTTCTCTGCTATCATTGGCCATTGCCTCATTCTGGTTGGTTGGAAAGTGTGCTTTTCCAGTTGTTGAATATTTTACCATCACCCTTGGGCTGTAGGAGCCAGGTGAAATTTCAGCTTCCTTAGTTTGGTTCCAAGATTCTCCTGATCCTGCTTCCTGCCAGTCTTCCCATCCTCATCTCTTACCACACCCTGTCTTGCACTTTGTGTTCCAGCAACATGATACTGTCACCCTCCAGGCCTTTCTTTACTTCAGCTGTTACCTCTGCCTAGATTGTCCCTCAGACCTTTAAGCCTCAGCAGCTCAGGTACCTCCTCCTCTGGTAGGTCCTCTCTAACTTTGCCAGTCTACAAAATGTCATGTTTTTCCATGTTCTCACACTCTTCATTGCTTCCTTCTTTCATACCATTGATTATAGCACATTGTACCTGTTAATTTCCATTGTGTTAGGGCAACCTAAGCATGGGAAGTACATCTTATTTGTCTCTGTACCCCAGTGCCTTGCTTAGGGCCTAGTCCAGTGAGGTTTTTTAAATAAATGAGTGGTTGAATACTATAAATGATGGAGATGGGGTAGAGTTGAAATCTGGAGAAATTGAGAAGAAATCCACAATAATATGCCATGAGTGGATTTGTCCAGTGTCACTAGAAAGGCTTCCCCCCCTGCACCTTCCTGGGGCCCAGGAACATAGCAGGTTGGAAGGAACATACCAAGCTTGAATAAGCAAAGAGGACCTTTTGTGATGCAACCCAAAGGGGAGCAAATCCATACAGAGCTCCTTTCAGCAGCATTACACAACACATAGGAGGCATGCTAAGAGGCAGTCACTCTTGTCAGCGTGAAAGATCTTATTATCTTGTAAGTGCTTGACCCTGACCAATGATGAATGCTTTTGTTCATCTCCCTTTGCACCTGCAAGGGTGCAAGCTCTTTCTAGCTCTGTCCAGGGACAAACCTGATTGAACAGTATAACTAATATTGTGAGCCTAAGGCCAACTAGGAAAAAAGATAAGATACTTAGAGGACAGAAAGCTTAAAAGGTCAAGGAGCCTGGGTGGGGAGGAGAGGAAAGAGGGAGTCTCCGGAGTGGCTCCTTGAGACACCAAGAGAGGGCAACTTTGTGTGTGGCCTTGAAAGGGGAGAACAAAGGCTTGCTGAGGCCATTGATTTGCATAGAAGAGCTAATCCAGGAGGGGGCAGGGGAGGGCAGAGAGACAGCTCTCCTGATTGCAATAGGCAACCGAAACTGGGAGTAAAGACCTATTCTTCACATTGTCCTGGGCTTTGTATGTGTGATTGATCAGGTAATAGTGAGACTTTTTCCTCTGGTAAAGAACTATACTAGCCCACTCTTCTGATGTTAAAGGTCATAATAAGGGAGTTACATGGGGGAGGGGGAGGTGTCAGGGGATGGGACTCATCCAGATTGTTGAAATATGGCAGATTCTAGCTGCACCCAAACCAATGCCCTTGCATCCCCTAAATTGTTAGTAAGTGAGCCTGGGTTTGAAGACAAAGTGGATGCAGCACAGGCTATAATGGCACTAGGAGTCCTCTCTCAGTAGGAAAGGAAGGTGGTAGAGTCAGGGATGGTATCACTGCTAAAGTCCCTAGAGAAGGGTCATGTTTGGGAATGAGTGCTTCATCAAGGAACTGGGACTCTATTTGCACTGAGAATTTTCTAGGCTGGTTCAAGCCTAAGATTTCCCTCAGGAAATCAGATACAGACACTTAATTTTTAAAGGTGCTCGGTTTGCTTCTGGAGAAATGACACTTCACATTCCCTGAGGGTTGCAGTAGAACTGACTGGATAAATCAAGTAGATATTGAAGCCTGTGAGACACAGGATCCTGGAGGCAGGTGATAGAACCAGGGACATGGCCTGTGTTGGATGCTACTAGGTACCCAAAACTGTGGGGTTTTCTAAGCTGTCTGAGGGAAGGTGTGCTGTAGAGGACATAGAGTAGCTAACCACCGCCTGAGAAAGGAATTTGAGGAGTGGTTTGAAGATACTAAAGAATATGTATTTTTTTTGATGCTTTTAGAAGTATTTCTTCTTTTTCTGTTGTCTATAAGATTTGGCATGATCTGATTTTTTAAATTATCTTCTATTTTTATTTATAAAAATAAATATTCTCTATTGTTTTGAAATAGAGTTAACTGATGATTCTATACTTAACTTCAGAGTCAAAGCATTCTATGATAGTCATACTTTTATCTGACAATGTGAATGTTACTTTTTTGGCATTATTATTATTATTGCTCAATATTTGGTTGCAGCAATCATCTGATTTCTTTTCTGAATGTATTTATCTTCA
>CAUYON010000413.1:0-13216 GCA_963573935.1 Arctocebus calabarensis
CAAGCTGAGCCTGACAGCTCCATTCCTGGGAGCACAGGCCTGCTGAGGGCTCCTTGTGGGCCAAGCTATCCTGGCCAAGGCCCAGGGCAGTCTGAAGAAAAGGGCCTCAGCTCTGGTGCTGTAAAGACAGGCACAGAGGCAAGGCAAAGTCCCTAGGTCTGAGACTTAGTGTGGCTATTTTTTCCTTGTTGCTTTTCTTTGACAGTTCCTGGTATTTCTAAATTTCCTTCACACAGCTCATAGTTATCAACAGAGCAGTACCCTGGTCAGTCCAGGATTTCAATCCCAGTTCTACCAGAAAATGTTGGAAAATGAACGTCCCCGACACGCACCCTAAGTGATTGGCTTGTGGGTCACATGGGGAACCCCAGGAGAGACTGATGCACCCAGCAGGTCACCGCTCCTTAGGCCACCGCTCCTCGGGCCGCCCTGGCCTCCTTCCTCTCGGATGTCTTCACACTATCCTCCTCCAAGTCCTCTTTCACCTCCCCTCTACCTCTCACCCATTCTTGTCCCTTACTGGGTGACCATGGCCAGGACACTTGGTGCTAGCTGCCCAGCAGGAGTCCTGTGGGTCCCCAGAGATGAAGGGTAGAATGGATGGACATAGTGCCCAGTAGTCTGGCCCCCAGGAGGTGCTTGGCTAACAGCGGCCCCTCCCCTGTCCCCTTGGGAGCAACCCGGACGGAAAGCAGAAGCGCCCCGGGGTGCGCGGAGAGCGGGGCCAGAGGCCCCTGAGGGGCAGGCGCGGGCCGGGCCGCCCTCCCGCCGCGCCGCGCATGCTCCATGCCCCCCTCCGCGCCCTGTTCCCATGCCGCCGTCGCCCCGGCCCCGCCCGCTCCCGCCCGCTGGTCGGCAGCGCGGGACAGACGGACTGCCGCGCAGGACGCGCCAGGAGGCGAGGTTGAGACAGGACCGGGAGCCGCCTCCTGAGGACGCCGCCCCCCGGGAGGGCTTCTCGGAGGCGGCGGCCTTGGCCTGGGGCCTGCGAGAGGGCGGGCGGTGAGACCGAGTGCCTTTGCAGCCAGCGGAGCCCATGTACGTCGGCCTGGCGGGCGCAGGTCGGGGGCCCATCTTGGCTGGCTGCAGAAGATGGGGCGCAGGTGATGATGGAGGGGGATGAGCGGCGGCTGTGGGAACGCTCTGGGAGGTGGGCTTGCCCAGAGAACAACGGACCAGCCCTCGAGGCTGCCCCCTTCCAAGGGCGCCAGGGGACAAGAGCCAGCCTGGGGTGGGTGCTAGGAGCCCAAGCCTGTGTTTTGCAGTTTTTCTCCTCTGATTGGTTTTCAGCCGCTGATCCTGGTGCTGGCAAAAGAGCACCCTGTCGCTGATCTGCCGGGTAAGTCTGGATTTTGTACCTGTGCTTGTGGGAATGCCAGACTGACTGGCATTGTGAGGTTGCGGCACTGCTGCCCAGGAGACACTTGGCAAACTGTCCACAGGCACTGAGGATCCCCAGACGGAAGCAGACGCCAAAGCTTTGCTCCTCCTCCTATAAAGACTGGGGCTTGTGCCTCTAGGTGTCCTGGCATGTTGACCTCGAGACTGGCAAGCCAAGAAAAGGCAGGGAAGGGCTGGATGGGAGGTGGACGCGGTGAAAGAGGGAGGCAGCATTTGTACAGGGCTAGTTCCTACTGGTTCCATCCAGTGAGTGTCTGCCTAGCACCCACCATGGGCCAGACTGCTGCAGGCATTCTAGATGTACCAAGGAATGAGGTAGCAAAAACCCCTGTCCTGTGCTTCTGGTCTTGGTGGCTAAGCACAGACAATAACGGAGAATGTTCTAAATTAGTAATTACAGAGTACTACAATGTGGTAAGAACCAGGAATAGGTCTGGCTGCAAGTTTAAGTAACATAGTTAGAATAGGTCTCCTTCCTAAGGCAACATTTCTGCAAAAACTTGAAGGTGATGAAGGACCAAGTCATGTGGTTATGTATTGCCTGGCATTCCAGGCAAAGGGAACAGCCAGTGCAAAGGCCCTGAGGCAGGAGTGACCTTGCTCCTGGGAGGGAGAGCTCAGAGGCCAGTGTGGATGAAGCTGAAGGAAACAGTGAGAAGAACGGAGGCCAAGGTCAGGGAGGGCTTTGTGGGACAGGGGCACCCCAGGGAGGACTGTGAGCAGAGACAAACAGGACCCAACCCGCCTGTCAGAAGAACCTCTCAGTGAGCAGCCTCTGTTCCTCAGAGGACTTGGTTGGCCAGGCTGTAAAGAGGGCCCAAGTTGATGTATAGGAGCACCCAGGCTGGACCTCAGTTCTGGGGTCCTCTAGTTTCCTGTCCTGGCTATTCCACTAGGTGGATGGCAGGTGACTAGGGTCCACTGGACCTGGGAAAGTTGGTGGGATTGTAAGAAGTCAGTTGGGGTCTTGAGCTTCGGGATCCCCGAGGAAGCTCCACCAGGAAGGAAGAGGGTGAAGCGAACAGACTACCTGTCTCTCCCTATGGATGCAAAAGCCCAAATTACTGATCCTGCCTGAGTCAGATTGCTGAATGCTTTTCTCTTATTTGGGTCTTTTTTTTTTTTTTTTTCCTGGGGAAACTGCCCCATCTAGTGGCAGTCTAGATGAGTCATGGTAAAGTGGGCTCTCCCTCTGGCCAGTCTTGGTTGCAAGCAGACAGCCCTGCTCTCTGCCCTCCTCCCTCCTGTGCCTCCCATACTGAGTTTCACCAGCTGAAGTCAGCAAGGAAAATAGGGGTGAGGACAGCTACTCCTTGCAGGAGGCTGGAGATGGTACCTGATTCCCCAGACTGATGGCCCTTCCTGGCTTCTTACCTGAGGCGCTGTGGTCTAAGATCTCACCTGCATTGTGTTTTGGGGAAACCTGAGCTTTGGGACCTAGAATCATCCTTCAGATTGTCCTCTGCTCTGGTGGTCCACAATGGTCAAAAGGCCTTGCCAGTGCAGCTAGAGGAAGTTGAGTCTGCTTCTGCCAGACTCCATACTGGCACTTCCTTAAGAGCATACTCAGAAGTGTCCCACTGCCATGCTGGGGATCAGTCTCCTTTCAGGTCTGTGAGGACAGGGCTTTTCATGTCCTTCTAGGAGCTAAAATTATGGCTGACTTTCTCAGAGTAGGTCTTAGAGATAGCAGCTGTCCCATGTGACCACTCCATGTGGCTGGCATCTCTGTTGGATCTCTTGATGTTGAACTTGAGTGCTGATTCCCATGTACAAGTGGAATCCTGCCAATGGGGTATTTTGCTCAGGCAATTGCAGACCTCCCTAGTTGCCTTGGGGTGGGGCAACTATAGATAACACCTCCTCCTTTCAACTTTCACAAAATGGATAGTAAAGTTACACTTACATTATGGTAGAAAAAAAAAATAAGCCTATACTGCATTTCAACACTCTGAAAATATTTGCAGTTATCAGTAGTATCTCCCCACATGCCTTTAGTTCTGAGGGCTCCCAGTGATTGACAGTATGTTTTAATGAAATTTATGTGTGGCTCATGGACATCAGAACACTTATTTCCCCTCGTTTTTAAAATTTAGATGTGAGCAGGCACAATGGCTCATACCTGTAATCCCAGCACTCTAGGAGCCCGAGGCAGGGGGATCTCTTGAGCCCAAGAGTTTGAGACCAGTTTGAGCTGGGATCTCATTTGCGGCCAAACTGCAACAAAAAATAGCTGGGCATTGTGGTGGATGCCTGCAGTCCCAGCTACTCCGGAGGCTGAGGCAAGAGAATCACCTAAGCCTAGGAGTTGGAAATTGCTGTGAGCTATGACACCACGGCACTCTACCAAGGGCATGGGCCACATAATTAAACTGCAGCTTTACAAAAAGTTAAAAAATTAGTTGTACATCATGGCCTAACCTGTAGTCCGAGCTACTTAAGAGGCTGGGGGAGGAGGATCACTTGAGCCCTGGAAGCTGAGGATGTAGTAAGCTGTGATGATGATGATGCCACTGCACTCCAGCCTGGGTGACAGAGCAAGATCCTGTCTCAAAAACAAACATAAATAAATCACTACAAGTGAGATTCACAAAACACAAACATTGACCATTTTAAAGAGAACAATTCAGGGCTTAGTTAATACACTGACAATGCTCTGCAACCACCACCTCTATCTAGCTCGAGATCACTTCCATCTTCCCATAAGTAAACCTCAAGACACATTAGCAGGCCCTAGCCCCTAGAAACCACCAATCTGCTTTTCTATTATTTATTTATTTATTTATTTATTTATTTTTTTAGAGACAGAGTCTCACTTTTATCACCCTCAGTAGAGTGCTATGGCATCACAGCTCATAGCAACCTCCAACTCCTGGGCTTAGGCGATTCTCTTGCCTCAGCCTCCCAAGTAGCTGGGACTACAGGCACCCACCCGGCTATTTTTTTTTGTTGCAGTTTGGCAAGGGCTGGGTTTGAACCTGCCACCCTCGGTATAGGGCCAGTGCCCTACCCACTGAGCCACAGGTACTGCCCTTTATTTTTATTTTTTTAAGGTATGTTCTCACTCTGTCACCCCAGCTAGATAGAGTACAGTTGTGTCATCAAGCTCACTGCAGCCTCAGATTCTTGAGCTAACATGATCCTCCCACCTCAGCCTCCGAGAGTGCTAGTGTTATAGGTAGGAATCGCTGTGCCCAGTTTTGCTTTCTTTTTTTTTTCTTTCTTTTTTTTTTTTTACTAAATCATAGTTGTGTACATGTGTCATATGTTTTGTAAGATTTTTTTTGGTTGGCAGGTCAAAACAGTGACACTAGGGTATATGAAAAGCAGAATTCTTTGTTACTTAGGCATGCTCAGAGGGCTGCACTCAGGGGCAAGCTGGAGCTGTGGGGGCAGTTTTTATGTATGGCCAGTGGAGTGGGCTGGGGTTCTAGGGATCCCTGTGGATTGGCTAATTTGAATAATTTGGGGGATTCCAGGACATAGAGGCTGTCCTTGATTGTCTGGTACTGGACACCCAGAATGTGGGAGCCTAATAATGGGGGAACTTGTGTTGTCTGTGTAGAGGACTCAGAAAGAAAGAGACCATGATTAGGGAAGTGGTGAGGTGAGGGGTTAGCAAATAGTCTTCAAAGGGCAGAGAGAGGAAACTTTTTAGCTACAACTTCAAAACTAGGTCAAGACAAGTCTTGTGAAATGTTCTGTTACCTCACAGAAATGGAATTACACACTATGGCCTATGTGTCTGCATCTGCCTTCTTTTACTTAGCATAATGTCCCCAGGGCTCATCTGCATTGTAGCATGTGTCAGAATTTCCTTTCTTTTTATGGCCAAATAATATTCCATTACATAATGGACTACACTTTGGCCAGTGGAGTGGGCTGGGGTTCTAGGGATGTTGATCCATTTCTCTGTTGATGTACATTTGGGTCATTTCCACCTTTGGCTCTGGTGACTTATGCAGCTGTGAACAGGGATGTGCGCACTTTGGTGTGAACTCCTGTTTTCAATTATTTTGAGTGTGTACCCAGGAGGAAGTTGCAGGGTTATATGGCAACTATGTTTAAGTCAGCCAGGAACCACTAAACTGTTCCACAGCTGCTTTTCTCCTCTAACACCACACGCTGGCAAGTGTACAGACAAGCTGCACAGCTTACGGAAGCCTGGGTGCCCACCCCTAGACTTACCCTTATTTGCTTCCCCCTTTTTTTGTCTTGAAAGCCTGGCTAAAATGCTGCAGAATATGTTGCATGACGTTTCCTCCACAATACACATTTCTTCATAAGAATGTTGTCTTCCACAACCCAGTGCCACTACCAACCCAGTGCCTGGGCACTAATGGTCCCTTATTGTGTTCTGATGGCCACCCTATAGTCACCTTCCCATGATGTCCAATGCCTTTGCCAAGGCTTTCATCCATGCCAGCATCTCATCAAGGACTCTTGTTGCACTTGGGTATTGGGCCCCTAAAATCTCTATTCATCTAGCTCGGCAACTGTGGCTCAAGCGGCTAAGGCGCCAGCCATATACACCTGAGCTGGCAGGTTGGAATCCAGCCCAGGCCCGCCAAACAACAATGTCGGCTGCAACTAAAAAATGGCTGGGCGTTGTGGCGGGCTCCTGTAGTCCCAGCTACTTGGGAGGCAGAGGCAGGACACTCGCTTGAGCCCAGGAATTGGAGGTTGCTGTGAGCTGTGATGCCACAGCACTCTATCCAGGGTGACAGCTTGAGGCTCTTTCTCAAAAAAAAAAAAAAAATCTCTTTTCATCTAAAACAATCTGTCTCCCTCACCTCCTTGTACAAGTGGCTTCCTCATGGTGTCTAACTGGGTACTCTGTCCCTGAAATCCTCTGGACTTGGACATTGGGTACAAAGGCTGCATTAGAAGCCAATCAGGGCACGACGCCTGTGGCTTAACGGGCTAAGGCGCCAGCCACGTACGCCTGAGCTGGCAGGTTCGAATCCTGCCTGGGCCAGCCAAACAACAATGTCGGCTGCAACCAAAAAATGGCTGGGCGTTGTGACGGGTGCCTGTAGTCCCAGCTACTTGGGAGGCGGAGGCAGGAGACTAACTTGAGCCCAGGAATTGGAGGTGGCTGTGAGCTGTGATGCTACAGCACTCTATCCAGGGTGACAGCTTCAGGCTCTGTCTCAAAAAAAAAAAAAAAAAAAAGCCAATCAGAAGGCTTTGGCATAGCCTGACCAGCCCATTGGCAGCAGATCTGTTCTCCTATTAGGTTACATTACTCCCTTGTGGCCAGCAAATAACCAGGGATAAGAGTTTGATGTGATGTACCTTTCTCCCTCTGTCTTGCACCTAATGGTTCTAGCACCCATTCCTTTTTCCGATCAAAATCTTCTGTGGCTCACACCTGTAATCCCAGCATTCTGAGAGGCTGAAGCATATGGGTTGCCTAAGCTCAGGAGTTCGAGACCAGCCTGAGCAAGAGTGAGATCCTGTCTCTACTTAAAAAAAGGTAAAATTAGCTGGGCATGGTGGTGTACACTTATAGTCCCAGCTACTCAGGAGACTGAGGCAAGAAGATCTCTTGAGCCTAAGAGTTTGAGGTGGCTGTGAGCTATGATGCCATGGCATTCTACCAAGATCAACAGAGACAGACTCTATCTCAATCAATCAATCAATCAATCAATCAAATTTAAAAAAGTAAAATCAACTTGTTCGGGTGGCACCTGTGGCTCAAAGGAGTAGGGCGCCAGCCCCATATGCCAGAGGTGGCAGGTTCAAACCCAGCCCCGGCCAAAAACTGCAAAAAAAAAAAAAAATCGACTTATTCATCAGAAACACCAGTTTATTTTTACCTAATGTTGATTGACATTTCATCATAGATGAAAAGGGACTTTGGAACAATTTAAATACCAGGGAAATACAATAGCTGTCCTTCTCCGCCCATATTCTGGGGACTCTGTCCTGTGGCCTTATTATTGACACAGTCAAGTGGTAGCCACCCATCAGAACATCATTCAAATCTCTCTGAGCCCACTTCCCCTACCAGCCACCTCCTGGTGTCCTTGCTCCTTGCTGGGACTTCCATGTTGCTGTCTCTAGTTGGATAGAAATGGTATTCTTAGAGCAATCAGTCCTAGTCCATTTTGTGTTGCTGAAATGCCTGAGGCTGGGTAATTTACAAAGAGAAAAGGTCTATTTGGTTCATGATTTTGCTGGCTTGAAAGTTTGAGGTTGGGTATCTAGTGAGGGCTTCAGGCTGCCTCCACTCTTGGCAGAAGGCAGAGGGTATCTGGTGTGTACATATCCCATGATGAGAGACAGAAGGGAGGTGCCAGTCTCTTTCAAATGACTGTTCTGGGGGAGGAACTAATATAGAACCACTTCTTATCCTAAGGAGGGCACCAAGCCATTTTTGAGGGATCTGGCCATGACTCAAGATACCTCCCAGCAAACCTGACCTCCAGCATTGGGGGTCACATTTCCACATGAGATTCAGAAGGGACAGCCATAACACCAACTGTCTTCTGACCTTGAGAATTAATGTGGAGAAATCCTGATGCCAAAGTGACTGCCTTGTCAATGCCATGCTTCCTGTATCCTCAACATGGGATGGAGCTCCCTACCCTCCCAGGGGCTTTGCCTCTATTCCCTCAGTTTTCAGCATCCGAGCAGCAAGCTCAGGCCCTTGTTGGGCCCCTTTAGCCACTTGCAACCACCTGGTCCGGCCTGACTGCATCTCTGCATGGGCACCCCCCGCCACTCCTCCTCTTTGCCTTGATAGTACGTTTCACTTCCTAGATGGAGGTTGCATGTGTTCTGGAATTGTCTATGAGAACCCCTGCCTGATTTGCATTTCTCAAACTAATACATCCGTTTTGGAAAGACGTTTGGAGAATACTTAGAGATCTAAAAATAGACTTGCCTTTTGACCCTATAATTCCTTTACTGGGTATATACCCAGATGACCAAAAAACACATTACAACAAAGATATCTGTACCAGATTGTTTATTGCAGCCCAATTCATAATTGCTAAGTCATGGAAGAAGCCCAAGAGCCCATCGATCCATGCATGGATAAATAAACTGTGGTACATGTATACCATGGAATATTATGCAGCCTTAAAGAAAGATGGTGACTTATCCTCTTTCATATTTACATGGATGGAACTGGAACATGTTCTCCTTAGCAAAGTATCTCTAGAATGGAAGAAAAAGTATTCAATGTATACACCCCTAATATGAAGCAAATTGATATCTTTCAAGTGAAGGCTACAACCCAATTATTACACAAGAAGACAGGGAAAGGGGAGAGGGAGGAAGGGGAGGGAGAGGGGGGGGAGAGAGGTTAAAGGGTGAGATCTCACTTGTGGTCCATATTTGAAGGGTCAGGAGAAAACTTCTAAATACGGCTCAAAAATGTTTTCTCATAGTAAATGAGAAAATCTCATGAATGTTATGTCAATCAGGTTGATGAAAATATCTCAGATTGTATGTGAAACCTGCACACTGTACCCCATGATTGAATTATTGTACACTGCTATGATTCAATAAAAAAAAAAGGAATGGAAAAACCAAACACCATGCGTCCTCCCTATTAAACTGGAACTAATCAATCAACACTCATGTTCACATATTGAAATAACATTCTTCAAATAAAAAAGTAGGAAGGAGAGGGATGAAGGGATAGGTAAATGCACACCTAACGGGTAAAACACATACCATCTGGGTGATGGGCACACTTATGACTTTGACCCAAACAGTGCAATAGTAATATATGTAACCAAAACATTTGTACTCTCATGATATTCTAGGGGAAAGAAATTAATGAGGGGATGATGTGCTTTCTCCTTCACTTCATGACAGAAAACTTGTCCTATGAAGAAGAGACAGGAAAGCTTTTCTATCATAGAAATACATAAACATATCATTTCCTGTTGCTTCTAATAGAATTGATTTTTAAGAGATGTTCATGTTAAAGGGCTATCTTTTGTGGAAGAAGGTTAATAGAGCTGACTAATACCTATAAATAAAATATTAGCAAACCCAAATAAAAACACATCAAAAACAGGTCATGAACTTAGGATGGACTTTATGACTTATGTACCTTATTCCATATATATATACAAAGTGTTTCAATATCAGAAACATCATTAATATAATTTGACCATGAATGCAGTCAAGGCAACAATTATACCACCACCTCCATACATCAAAAGATATTTAACTACATCAGCATTCTCCAGGACAAAAGATGCAGTTTCTTTGTTCTTTTCTTTTCATTTTTTTTGTTGTTGTTGTTGGGGATTCATTGAGGGTACAAGAAACCAGGTGACACTGATTACATTTGTTTGGTAAAACCCCTCTTACAATTGTGTTTTTCCCCCAAAAGGTGTGGCACACACCAAGGACCCACCCCCCTCGCTCCTTACCTCTCTCTGCTCTTCCTTTCCCACCCCCTCCCTCATTATTTCTCTCTCTGCTCTTCCCTTCCTCCACCCCCACCATATCATTAATTGTCATTAATTCTCCTCATACCAAAATTTAGTACATGGGATTCATGCTATGTAGGCTGTAAAGTCTCTATTTTTTTTTTTTTTTTGAGACAGAATTTCACTTGGTCACCCTTAGTAGAAGGCCATGGTGTCTTGGCTCACAGAAACCTACAACTCTTGGGGAGTCTCTCTGTAGCTCAAGCTGGTCTCAAACCTGTGAGCTCAGGCAATCCACCTGCCTTGGTCTCCCAAGTACTGGGATTACAGGCATGAGCCAAGGATCCAATTTCTTTTTCTTTTTCTTTTTTTTTGAGACAGACCCTCAAGCTGTTGCCCTGGGTACCATGGCATCACAGCTCACAGCAACGTCCAACTCCTGGGCTCAAGCGGTTCTCATGCCTCCTGCTCCCAAGTAGCTGGGACTACAGGTGCTTGCCACAACACCCAGCTATTTTTTTGGTTGCAGCCATGATTGTTGTTTGGTGGGCCCGTGCTGAATTCAAACCTGCCAACTCAGGTGTATGGGGCTGGCGCCTGAGCCACAGGCGCGAAGCCAGGATCCAATTTCTTATTCAAATAAGTTGAAACATTAAAAAGTCAGTGTTTAGACCTTTAGAATAAAAGAGATATAACATTTAAGAGTAATTTAAAGAGTGATCAAATCAGAGAAATTACAATTAAAACCATAATCAGACACCAACACGAACCCACTACAGCAAAATCAGTATAAAATGCTCTCTTGGTCCATCTGGTGATGCTATAGCAGCACACTGGAGATTGAGTCATTTACAAACACAGAAATTGATTCACTCACAGTTCTGCCAGCCAGGAGTTCTAAGATCAAGGTCCCAACATCTGGTGAGGGCCTTCTTGCTATGTCTTCACATAGTGGAAGACAGAAAGACAAGAGAGAGGGAATCTATGCCCACAAAGGCCCCACCTCCTACCACTGCAGTAATGGGGATTAAGTTTCAGACACATTCACATCATAGCAGGTGAAAAACTCCAAGTGTCGGCAAGGACATAGAACAGTTGAACTCTTACACACTGATGGCTGGAATATAGACTGGAACTAACACTTTCCAAAGCTGGCAACATCCACTTAGCTGAACATAAACATACCCTATGACTCAGAACGTCACTCTTTGGTATATGCCCAAGATAACTAACACAAGTGACCATGCAAAAGACAATATACAAGGAAATTCACAGCATTAGTTTCACAATAGTTGAGAAATTGAAAAATGTGTAAATCCTCCCAGTGAACCTATAGATTGTGAAATACCCACACATTGTAATACTATCCACCAATGTGATAGACCATCTGCAAATATAAAAAAGTAAATGAAAGGAACACACATATTATGTTGTTGAAAAGGAGATAGACACATGCTGTATGAGTCCAGGTATTTTTTTTCTAATGTCCTAGCAGAGTTTCATGAAAGAGAGGAAAACCAACACTCTATTTCCTTTCATTTGAAGGCACTTAATGTCTTTTTTTTTTTTTTTTTTTGAGACAGACCCTCAAGCTGTTGCCCTGGATAAGGTTCTGGCATCACTCCTCACAGCTACTTCTAACTCCTGGGCTCAAGCGATTCTACTGACTCTCCACAATGCCCGGCAAATTTTGGTTGCAGCCGTCATTGTTTGGTGGGCCCAGGCTGGATTTGAACTGTCCAGCTCAGGTGTTTGTGGCTTGTGCCTTAGCCACTTGAGCCACAGGCGCTGAGCCAATGGTGAGTATTGTTATGCCCACTTTACAGATGGGGAAGCTGGGCTGAGAGTGTTACCTGTCCCATCCTCCTGCCCCAGGCATTTGCATGGAAAGTAGTTCCAGAAAACCCTGGAGCAAGACACTGCACTCACTGGGGACTCCAAGGTCCCAAATCTCTTTGTCTCAGGTGACAGCAGGACACAGAGTCCCAAAGTGGGAACAAGGAGACTTGGACCTGGGATTCGTTCATCTTCCCACACCTGTGGAGGTTCAACCCCTTCACCTTCAGCTGAGACCCAAACTTCTCACCAGACCATGTTGGTCTCTATGAAAAGGTCATCATGGTTGCCATTATGATGTCAGGTTTCTGTGGTGAGCACAACCTGCAGGCTGGTCTTTGACACTAGAACAGCCTGTGGAATCCCCATATCCTGATTGGTGAGTTTGGAAGGAGAAATGCGGTTGAACGGCCCATGTGTTCTCTCTTCAAGATTTTTTTTTTGATATACATTTTTTTATTATCTTTCTCATTAAATCATAGCTGTGTACAATAGTGCAATCAAGGGGTACAATGTGCTGGTTTCATATACAATCTTAACTATTTTCATCAAACTGATTAACATAGCCTTCCTGTCAATTTCTCCATTATTATATGAAGACATTTGTATTCTGCATTTAGCAAGATACGCCTGTACCCTTCTAAGATGCACCATAGGCGTGGCCCCACCAATTACCCTCCCTCAGCCCCAATCTCCCCTCTCCCTTCCCTACCCTTGCACCTTTCCCTATATTCTTGTGTTATAGTTGGGTTATACCATTCATACGACAGCTATAAATTAGCTTCATAGTAGGGCTGAGTACACTGGATACTTTTTCTTCCATTCTTGAGATACTTTGCTAAGAAGAATATGTTCCAGCTCCATCCATGTAAACATGAAAGAGGTAAAGTCTTCATCTTTCTTTAAGGTTGTGTGATATTCCATGGTATACATGTACCACAATTTATTAATTGATTCATGGATTGATGAGTAGTTAGGTTTCTTCCATGACTTAGCAATTATGAATTGGGTTGCAATGAACAATCTGGTACAGATGTCTTTGTTATAATGTGATTTTTGGTCTTCCGAGTATATACCTAGTAAAGGAATTATAGGATCAAATGGCAGGTCAATTTTTAGATTTCTAAGTGCTCTCCAAACCTCTTTCCAAAAGGAACGTATTAGTGTGCATTCCCACCAGCAATGTAGAAGTGTTCCCTTTTCTCCACATCCACACCAACATCTCTGATTTTGGGATTTTGTTATGTGGGATAATCTTACTGGAGTTAGGTGATATCTCAAAGTAGGTTTGATTTGCATTTCTCTGATGATTAAGGATGATGAGCAATTTTTCATGTATCTGTAGGCCGTGCACCTGTCTTCTTTGGAGAAGTTTCTCTTCAAGTCCTTTGTGCACCCTGAGATGGGATCACTTGTTCTTTTCTTGCTAATACGTTAGAGTTCTCTGTGTATTCTGGTTATCAAACCTTTGTCAGAGGCATAACTTGCAAATATTTTCTCCCATTCTGAGGGCTGTCTGCTTGCTATACTTACTATATTCTTAGCTGTACAGAAGCTTTTTAGTTTGATCAGGTCCCAGT
>CAUYON010000415.1:0-17142 GCA_963573935.1 Arctocebus calabarensis
GCCTCAGCCTCCCAAGTAGCTGGGACTACAGGGCCCGCCACAACGCCTGGCTATTATTTTGTTGTTGCAGTTTGGCCGGGGTCAGGTTTGAATCTACCACCCTTGGTATATGGGGCCAGCGCTCTACTCACTAAGCCACAGACGCCACCCCTTTTTCTTTTTTTTAGACAGGGTCTCACTACGTTGCTCTTGGCTATGGCGTCACAGCTCACAGCAACCTCAAACTCTTGGGCTTATGCAATTCTCTTGCCTCAGCCTCCCAAGTAACTGGGAGTACAGGTGCCTGCCACAACGCCCGGCTACTTTCTGGTTGTAGTTGTCATTGTTGTTTTGACAAGCCCAGGTGTACGTGCCTGGTGCCCTAACCACTGAGCTATAGGCGCCAAACCTCCTTTCTTTTTTTTTTTTTTTTTGAGACAGAGCCTCAAGCTGTCACCCTGGACAGAGTGCTATGGCATCACAGCTCACAGCAACCTCCAATTCCTGGGCTCAAGTGAGTCTTCTGCCTCCGCCTCCCAAGTAGCTGGGACTACAGGTGCCCGCCACAACGCCTGGCCATTTTTTGCTTGCAGCTGGCATTGTTGGTTGGCGGGCCGGGCTGGATTCGAACCCACCAGCTCAGGTGTACATGGCTGGTGCCTTAGCCCGTTGAGCCACAGGCACCGAGCCAAGCCTCTTTTCTATATTTATCACCTCTTTTGTCCCTTTGGTTCAAGAATCCATATTGTAAACTAAGACACAAGTTATTCTTGTGCATATTATACTCTGAACATCCCGGCAGGGTCTCAACCACACTGCCAGGAATTAAGAAGGGATTTGTGTGCATAGACGTCTATAGAAAATGCTTGGTGCCCATAGTACATCGAAGCCGGCCACATACATCAAAGCTGGAGGGTTTGAGCCCAGCTTGGGCCTGCTAAACAACAACGACACTCTACTGAGGGCGACATAGTAAGACTGTCTCAAAAAAAAAAAAAAAGTCTGTAGAAAAAAAAGCTGGTGGTGACAACAACACAAAGAAATTACCAGGGGGAAGATTGGGACTTCATAATTTAGATATTCTACACAGCCTGTGTAAATTCTCTATTGTCAGTTGTGGGACCTAAGTTTGATATCACAGGAGCTAGTAATTTCCTACAGACTTTGACTTTTTCTTTCTGGAGAAGCCTAGAAATATCTTATCTATTATTTGCTCGAGGCTTCCAAGTCAAGCTGCTGTTAAATGATTAAGGTCTCTACTAAAATTACAAAAAACTAGCTGGGCATTGTGACTGGTGCCTTTAGTCTCAGCTACTCAGGAAGCTGAGGCGAGACGATGGTTCGAGCCCAAGAATTTGAGGTTGTTGAGAGCTATGATGATGCCGGCACTCTATGCAGGTCAACAGAGTGAGACCTCGTCTCAAAAACAACAACAGCAGCAGCAACAACAAAACCCCACTTTGCACTTTTAGAACTCAAAGTGATACGGTCATCCTGACTGGTTCTGGGTAAGTGTTTTGTTTTTTACATCTCAGTGTCAGATGAATACCTATCTACTATAAATCATTGAAATAAGTGCCTCATTCACCCTATGAATGACAGTTATTTCTGATATTTACTGTAGGGGATGAATCAGGGCTCTTAGCTGCATGGAAAAGAAACCATCTCTGGTTCTTTTTTAAGCAAAAACAAGGCTTGGCAACCGTATCACAGTCGTTATGGTGCCAGCCACATGCACTGAGGCTGGTGGTTTTGAGCCTGGCCCGGGTCAGCTAAGCAACAACGATAACTGCAACAAAAAATAGCCAGGCATTGTGGCGGGCACCTGTATTCCCAGCTACTTGAGAGGCTGAGGCAAAAGACGCCCTTAAGCCCAAGAGTTTGAGGCTGCTGTGAGCTGGGACGCTATGGCACTCTTTTGAGGGCAACATAGTGAAACAAGAAAGAGAGAGAGAAAAAGAAAGGAAGGGAAGGGAAGAAGGAGAGAAGCAAAAGAAAAGTAGAAACAATATTTGTGGTTAGGAAATTGGGTAGCTTGTGGCTTTGCGGGAGGTTGGCCAATCCAAACGAAAAACTACAGAGCCAGGGGGCATAGCTAAAATCATGAACTGGTTTCATGCAGACACCACTGCCACCTTCCCCATGTGCAGCTGACACCATTCCAACCTGGGGGAAGGGCACTTCTGTTGCCTATACAAACTGGATTCTGGTGGCCACTCCACTACTCTCTGATTGGCTGAGCCTTGTCCATGCATATTTCTTAGCTGCAAGAAAGACTAGAACAAGAAGCGTTTGGCATTTCTGAGGCTGGGAGAGAACTTTCTCTTAGAAAGTTTTGTCACATGTGTGTATGTAAGCAAAATTATGCAAGCAAAATTAGTACAATTACATTTGCCCATTGGTTCAGTTGGGTGAAAGCCATGATAACCCAAGAAGGAGAAAATTTTATATAAGCAGCGAATGATGTAAAAGTTTCACCCTTCTGTGCTCAGGGAACCTGGTCCATTAGTGCTGTAATTGAAACAGAAGGTACAAGGCAATTATGAACAATATGAAAACATCAAGGTTTTGGGGTTCTGAGAAGGAGCCTGATGTGGAAACAAATAGCAGCTTTTCAACCACAACTAAGTGCTTAGTAGTGAGCAGTACCGGTCAATTTGAAAAGCTTATGATGTACTCCGTTCTTTGTTGAACTATGGGATTTACTATTGTGCAAACACAGTAACCACAGTTAACCACAATCCCAAGTGCCTCTTAAGTGAGAAAACATGGAGCGAAAAGAGGAGGAAATTATCACTCTTGCAAGTGACACTTAAAAACCAATTACGTGTCTTTAGGTCAACAGTGGCATGAAAACAAAACAAAAGCAAGTGCGTGACACTCTTAAAGAAGAATAAGGTGAGGTGCTTTGCTCCATTGCACATTAAAACATAATAAAGCTGGAATAATTAAGGTAGTGTAATAACAGGAAAAATATTAACCAACAGAACAGACTAGAAGACCCAGAACCACAAGCATACCTTTATGGAAATGCAGTTTGTCACAAAACTTATACATGATAAAGCAGAGAAAAATTAGACTATGAAATAAATGATGCTCTGTTTGCAAAAAAGTGAAGTTAGATTCCCCCCTCAGTATCATACATATATAATAATCAACTTCACACAATTAAGGACTTAAATTTTTTTTTTAAAGATCTTTGCAAAAGATCTTAAATCTTTAACGTCAGCTCAATATGAGGGTACAAGCAATTAGGTCACCATCTTCGCGCTTGTTAGGCAAGGTCCTGTTGTCGGTGTGTCCTGCACCCAGAAGGTGAGCCATATATCCTTACACTGTGACCATTAGGTAGGACCATACCAACATCCCATCCTCCTTCCTTCCCTCTTCCCCTAAGGACTTAAAAAATTTTTTTAGAAAGAACTTAAAATTTAAGAATAAAGGTTAAGCATGCTGGCACACGTCTGCAGTTCCATCTACTTGGGAGGCTGAGGCAGGAGGATTGCTTGACCTGAGGAGTTTAGGTTGCAATAAGCTATGATGATGCCACAGGACTCCAGCCCAGGTAACAGAGTGAGACCCTATTAAAAGAAAAAAAAGCAAAAAGGACGGTGCTCGTGGCTCAGTGAGTAGGGCATTGGTCCCATATACCGAGGGTGGCGGATTCAAACCCGGCCCCAGCTAAACTGCATCAAAAATAGCCGGGCATTGTGGCAGGCAAGAGTGAGACCCTGTCTGTGCCAAAAATAAAAAAATTAACTGGGTATGGTGGCATGTACCCATAGTCCCAGCAACTCTACACAAAACACAGCAACCACCATGTATATTTGTATTTATGTATACACATAAAACCAAATAAACTAAAACCAGGGACAGTGCCTGTGGCTTAAGGAGTAGGGCACTGGCCCCATACACTGGAGGTGGGGGGTTCATACCTGGCCCCAGCCCAAAAACTGCAAAAAAAGAAAAAAAAAAACTACAACCAGATTAGCCTTAACTATTACAGGTTAAATACAAGTTATGATGGAATAACGATTATGGAAATTTTTCCCAAAATGTAGAAAAGCTGTTCTCTAATGAAGAGGAAATAATATACCACAGTGGTAAATGTTCTTTTCAGGTAAATGAAACAACTACAGAACATTTTTATTTCTTCAAAGTAACCAGTCTAGTGATGCAACAACAACAAAAAACCCCCTCAAAACAAAAAATAAAATCCAACAACCCTCTAAATATTACTTCAAAACAAGCAAAGACAATTTTCATTAGAATATAGTTATTCCTTCCATCGATAAATAAGAAAATTAAGACCTAGGTTTTAGGGCAGCGACTGTGGCTCATCAAGTAGGGCGCCGGCCCCATATACCAAAGGTGGCAGGTTCAATCCCAGCCTCACCGAACTGCAAAACAGAAAAATAGCTGGGCTTTGTGTCGGGTGCCTGTAGTTCCAGCTACTCCGGAGGCTGAGGCAAGGGAATCGCCTAAGCCCAGGAGTTGGAGGTTGCTGTGAGCTGTGTGACGCCACGGCACTCTACCGAGGGCAATAAAGTGAGACTGTCTCTACAAAAAAAAAAAAAAAAAGACCTAGGTTTTATAAATGTATCATAGCAACAACTTTTGAGCTTAATCGTCTAGACAAGAATGCGACGTTAAGGCGGCTCAGTGAGAAGGGTACGGGCCCCATACACTGAGGGTGGCAGGTTCAAACCTGGCCCCAGCCAAATGGCAACAAAAAATAGCTGGGAAGGCTCGGCGCCTATAGCTCAATGGGCTAAGGGGCCAGCCACGTACACCTGAGCTGGCGGGTTCGAATCCAGCCCGGGCCCGCCAAGCAACAATGACAGCTGCAACCAAAAAAAAAAAAAAACAAAAAAAACCAACTGACTGGGCATTGTGGCAGGTGCCTGTAGTCCCAGCTACTTGGGAGGTGGAGGCAAGAGACTTGCTTGAGCCCAGGAATTGGAGGTTGTTGTGAGCTCTATCCAGGTGACAGCTTGAGGCTCTGTCTCAAAATAAAATAAAATAAAATAAAAATAGCCAGTCATTGTGGCAGGCACCTATGGTCTCAGCTACTCGGGAGGCTGAGGCAAGAGAATCACTTAAACTCAAGAGCTGTGAGCTGTGACTCCAGGGCGACAAAGTGAGACTCTGTCTCTAAAAAAAAAAAGAATGTGAAGTTAGTCTGTCTTCATAAAGGGCAATTGCAATTTGAGAACACTCTCTGCCAGCACCAAGCTGGCCTGATAGAATCTTTCCACAGTGGTCTGTGGCACCAATTCTTTGTTTGGGATCAAGACCTCTGGCAAAGCCTCATGGCTTCTCAGCAGCATCTCTTTTCTTTGATGTGCTGTCATGAGGTTGTGCTGGGTTTCTTTTTGAGACAGAGTCTTACTATGTCACCCTCAGTAGAGAGCTGTGCCATCACAGCTCACAGCAACCCCAAACTCTTAGGCTTAAGTGATTCTCTTGCCTCAGCCTCCCAAGTAGCTGGGACTACAGGCTCTCGCCACAATGCCTGGCTATTTTTTGGTTGTAGTTGTCATTGTTGTTTGGCGGGCCTGTCTGGATTCGAACCGTCCAGATATAGCGTATGTGGCTAGCGCCCTAGCCACTGAGCAACAGGTGCCAAGTTTATTTACTGCCTTTTTAGAAGACAAAGAAAATGGTTCAATAAACTCAACACAATCTACATTTTATTTAGATTTTTTTTTTTTTTGAGACAGTCTCCCTAGGTTGCCCTCTGTACAGCGCTACAGTGTCATAGATCACAGTAACCTCAAACTCTTGGGTTCAAACATGATCCTCTTGCCTCAGCCTCCCAAGCACCTGGACTACAGGCACCTGCCACAGCAACCGACTATTTTTAGAGCTGGGGGGGGGGTCTCACTGTAGCACTGGCTGGTTTCAAAGTCCCAAGCTCGGGCAATCCACCCGCTCCAGCCTCTACGAGTATTAGGATTACAGGTTTATTCAGGTCCTTAAGCATCGTAAATCCCTTCCACTTCAGGAAGCACTGTACCTTCCTTCCCTTTCACTGCACCTTGGTTTAGTACTTTGTCCAATGCAAAATTCTCAGGCCCTGTGTCTTTAGCTTTTTTACTCTCTGTATTCTGTTTCTCTCTCATTTTTGTGCAATGTATAGTTGGCCCTCGCAGCCTCAGGTTTCACATGTTCAGATTTATATCAACTAAGGACAGAAAATACATATTTAATTTTTTTTTGTAGAGACAGAGTCTTGTTATGCTGCCCAGACTGGTCTTGAACTCCTGGTCTCAAGTAATCTTCCTGCTTCAGCCTCCCCAGGACCTGGGATTACACGGAGCCACTGTACCTGGCCAGAAAATATTTCTAAGAACTAAGTAAAAATAACAGTATAACAATAAAAACAATCCAGATGAAAAACAATAGAGTATAACAACTATTTATGTA
Organism: Arctocebus calabarensis; assembly: GCA_963573935.1. NCBI lineage: Eukaryota > Metazoa > Chordata > Mammalia > Primates > Lorisidae > Arctocebus > Arctocebus calabarensis. The sequence goes on from CAUYON010000415.1 coordinate 6,409, forward strand.
GTATTTACATTGTATTAGGTTTCGTTCATAATTCAGAGATGATTTAAAATACGTAGAGGCGGGCAGCACCTGTGGCTCAGTGGGTAGGGTGCCAGCCCCATATACCGAGGGTGGAGGGTTTGAACTTGCCCCCGGCCAAACTGCAACAAAAAAATAGCAGGTGTTGTGGCAGGTGCCTGTAATCCCAGCTACTCAGGAGGCTGAGGCAAGAGAATCGCCTAAGCCCAGGAGTTGGTGGTTGCTGTGAGCTGTGTGACGCCACGGCACTCTACCGAGGGCGATAAAGTGAGACTCTGTCTCTACAAAATAATAATAATAATAAAATGCATAGAGGCCGAGCGAGGTGGCTCACAGGTGTAATCCCAGAACTTTGGAAGGCTGAGGCAGGTGGATTGTCAGAGCTCACAAGTTCAAGACTAGCCTGAGACAGAGCGAGACCTTGTCTCTAAAAATAACTGGGTGTTGTGGTGGGTGCCTATAGTCCCAGCTACTTGGGAGGCTGAGGCAAGAGAATCGCTTGAGCCCAGGAGTTTGAAGTTGCTGTGAATTGTGACGCCACAGCACTGTACAAAGGGCAACAATGTAAGACTCTGTCTAAAAAAAAAAAAAAAAGTGTAGGAGGATATGTGTAAGTTATAAGCAAATACTATACCACTTTATATATAAATGACTTGTGCCTCCTTGGAATCCAGGGGTCCTTGAATAAAACTCCCAAAGCAACTGAGGGAGGACTGTAGTTTAACTGGAGACTATTTTAAATGGCAGACTTGAAGAGCTATTGTTCATGGTCTGTGAACGGCTCCAGGAGATGTCTGTGGCATCTTAAGTCCCACTGGCCTCAAGGTTGAGCCATAACCAAGGAGGATGGGAAAGAGGATCTGCTGTAGGGATCACTACATTTGGGAGAACTTTGTTGGGTAACTGACACAGAACCTCTTAGATATTTTACTCTAAGTGTTAAAACAGGTGATGAAAATAAAAATTATGAGTCAATTAAAGAGAACTAATAGGGGACCTGGGTCATTTCAAATTCAAACTTTATTTACTTGTGATGAAAATTAAATAAAGAACAATCTAATCATTTTTTTTTTTACTGAAAAAGTCTTTTGAAGAGTTTGTGAGAGCACAAGTAACTGGCAAATAGTTCCTAGACTGTTTCAGCTATACTGCCTTCTAAGAAACTGATTCAGACTTGTCCTCTCAATGGGAAGATAACACTCCAGTGTTTCCACCAAGAGTTGATCATAATATTGCAGTGCATTTCTCTGGCAGCATTTTTTATCTCTTCTTTTAGAGATTATGCTCAAATCTCTTCTAACGACGTTTCTGTTTATAACCATGTGATTATATAATTTGTTATTAAAGAGAAATGACCAATTGCCCTGATGAATAATCTGTCTCTATCTCAATTTGTTGAAATAGAAAAGCAATTCTCTCACCCATTAACTAAGAATTTTCAAATTAAACACTACTATATAAAGGAATAGGATGAAAAGTTCACCTGAATTTGAAAGGTAAATAAAACATTAGACAAAGAAATCCCATGGGTGTGGGTGAGGGGTACTCTTTTATCCCTTGTCTTCCACCTGTCTTTAAGAGACATAAATGGCATTTAGCCACAACTTAACCTCTTTCCAATTTTATCTTCCACCATGTACCTTTCATTCTCCCCACTTCCAGTCATACTTTTTCTTTTTTTGCAGTTTTTGGCTGCAGCTGGGTTTGAACCTGTCACCTTTGAGCCACAGGCACTGCCTGCCCATATACTTGGTTTCTTGAGCACACATGTGCCTTCACACTTTTCTTTCACTTGTGTGTTCTAGATGTAATATCTTATGTTTAGCCAATTATACACAATCATATATGATCCTGGAACATCTTAATAGCAACAAGCAAATATAGGTTTCTAACGTATGCCAGCTTCATGAGTCTGCCCATGTGACAATCAACCATAGAGGTTCTGGCAAACTTGAAAAATCCCCCAGTGGGCTTACCTTGGGGTACCTGAATTTACATATTACTCTCCAGCACAAAATATTCACTGTTTTTAAAAATTGCAGATCTAATCCTCCATGACATTTATTTGTTGTGGAGTTTGTGGCGGTATACGCTCACCATCGGGATAGTTAATGAAATGTGCTACCCCAATGATGATGATAAAGGCTTTTACTGAAAATGCACTAGGTCTTAGGAATTTTGCGAATATCTAATTTAACCCTAGTAACTCTGGCGTGGGTGTCATTCTCTTTCATAATTTAGAGGGACTCGGGGCGCGTGTAGTGGGAAAATTCGGGGGCTTGTGACACCCCGGTGTCCAGAATGCCACCTGAGCTCCAGGACACGCTGGGAGTGCCGAGGGGAGGGGGCACCGCAGCTGCATCACACGCTGTCGAGTCTCAGGGACCAGCTTTGTCTTGGTGGCACACATTGAAGTCCACCCAACACTGCTAGAAAAGGCGGAGCAAAAAGGCAGTGCCAGGTTTTTCAGCGTCTGCTTTCTTCGCAAGGGGACCCACGTGCTCGCTTTGGGGGGAAGTTTCACTCCGCGAGGCCCGTGGGCCCGACGCTTCCCGCCGCCGGGTCCACGCGCTCCAGGGCCTTGAGCTCCACACAGAGCCAGGCTCGGTCGGGGTCATGGCCAGGCGGCCGGGAGCACCCAGTCTTTTGGGAGACTCCCGCGTCTCGGCTTTCGCAGCAGCCACACCGCGCGCTGCAGGGACCGCGCTTCCCTCCAACTCCGAGGGCTGGAGGGGCGGACCCGGCCCGGCGGCGCAGCCCCGCCCCCGCCCGCGCGGCCTGCTGGACTCGCCCCGCCTCCCCCGCCCCTCGCCGCCCGACACCCCTCTTCTTCCTGCGCCACGGTCCGGGCGGCCGTCCGGGTCGCGGCTCGGGGTGGGAGGCTGCGGTGGGCGGCGGCGGGCGCTGGGCCCGGGCCCTGCGGGGAGCGCGCCGCGCGTCCGCCTCTCTCCGGTAGTGGCGGGTCGCGGAAGTGACGTGGTGCACCGACAGGGGCGCGTTTGAATCGGTTCCCGGGTGATCCTCGCGCCTGTCGCTGTTCGGCCGCCGCCGCCACTGCGCTCGCCGCGGAGGAGGAGCTGCCTGGCGCCGGGCCGAGGCCTCGAGGCGCCCTGGGGAACTGGAGCTGACGGCGCCGCGAGGAGCCCGCACCTCGGCCCTGTGGGCGGCGGGGGCCGGCGCCGCTGTCTATTCTGCTTTCCCCCAATATGGCAGCGGCGGGCAGCGGTGGGCCCGGCGGGCCCTCTGAGGAGGCTGTGGGGGATGGCGGGCGCGTCGGCGCCAGGACTGTGTACTTATTTGACCGGCGCGAGAAGGAGTCGGAGCTGGGCGACCGGGCGCTGCAGGTCGGGGAGCGCTCCGACTACGCGGGATTCCGCGCCTCTGTTTGTCAGGTACTGGGCAGGGTCGAGGTGGGGGCGGTGGGCCCCGAGAAACCCCAGTTGCTCACCGAGGGCAATAAACCTGTCACCCGCGCCGGTCTTGCGGCCTTGGCCTCTGCACCCCGAAGCTTCGGGCTGGCCTTGGCCCGGGCCTGGGAGTGCAGAGCCGGCTGCGCCGCGGGGCTCGCTCCGCCCGCCGCCCGGGGTCGGGGACCTCGATGGTTGGCTGACCCTTGGCGAGCTGAGCCCGATTGTGGCCCGACTGGTCATCGCCCTGTAGGGAAAGCAGCTGCTGTGTTTAATTGAGTTTGTGACTTAAAGTTTTAAAAAGGAGAAGACAGCGTTACAGGCTGTGGTTCTGTTGTGAGTGCTGCGGCGGTGAGAAGTTGTGAAATTCCTCACTTAGGTTCACTAGAGGATGCTGTAATTTACTCGGGTTGCGCTGTCAAGGTTTGCGAGGTCCGGCCTGGCGTGGTCCTTCCGCGCGGAAACACTTGTCCAAGTTAGTGAGCTTCGCAAGTGGAGCTGTTCTTCTGGTTTTCTGAGCCCTAATCCTCGGGAGTTCCTAACTTGGAGGGTGTTCACAGGTAGCTGTGGGACACTAAATATGTCCATCCTGCCAGCTTGCTTTGAAAATGAATGACCATGGAGGAAAACCTGCTTTAACCTGTAAAGCGTTTTATAGATAGGAGGTGGTGTTTAAAAAAGGAATATTGTCATGTCCTGAGTTAACCACGCGACGTACTTTTAAAGCTGTAAAGAATACTTAACCTTTCAAGGAAGAACTTTGAAGCAGTGTTTTGCCTTCAGTGGGACGAGAGGTTTATGAATGTTCAGGAGACAGAACTGCTGAAAATCTGTAGGATCAAAACAGTTTGGGAGCAAGGACTTTGTTTTGTTTACAGCTGTAGTACCAACGTCTGGAACTCCCCTGGAATGTTGCAGATGCCCAAAAATGAATGAAAACAAAAATCTGTTAAGTCTGAAATTCATTCTATGCCTGGATGGATGTAGTAGCTTCTCATTGTGTTTGAGAAGTGAATGAATGGTCATCTTCTATGTTGAATGTTCTGTATTCAGAACCATGCCACAAAAGGGAAACTCCATGTTTATTATTTTTTATTTTTTTGCAGTTTTTTTTGGCCGGGGTTGGGTTTGAACCCACCACCTCTGGCATATGGGGCCGGCGCCCTACTCACTGAGCCACAGGCGCCGCCCTATGTTTATTATTTTTATTGTAAAAATATCAACACACTAAAGGAAATGTGGAAGGAGGGGGGAGAAGTAAACATTTTATTCTCTGTAAAACTTGCTGTCATATTTACCCTGTTAGTACTTGGGCTGATGAAGTCTTTGCAACCTTCCCTCACGGTCCCACTTTTTTCTTTGCAGTTTTTGGCTGGGGCCGGCATCCTATTCTTTTTGAGCCACAGGCACCGCCCTCCCACTTTTTTTTTTTTTTTAAATGGGTAAAGTACCTGTTTGTATCCTGCTTTTTTTCACTTACTAATGTCAGAAGTGTCTTTTTTTTTTTTTTTTTTTTTTTTTTGAGACAGTCTCAAGCTTTCACCCTGGGTAGAGTGCCTTGGCATCATAGCTCACAGCAGCCTCCAACTCGTTGGCTCAGGCGATCCTCTTGCTTCAGTTTTTCTATTTTTAGTGGAGACAGGGTCTTGCCTTTTTTTTTTTTTTTCCTCCTTTTGGCTGAACTTTATTTACATGTCTGCCCTAATTCTCATATTCTTTTCTCATGTGAAAGACAGCATTATCCAGTCATTCAAACCAAACCTCCTTCTCCTTCACCAGCCCCCTACCACTAGTCATCAAACATTAAAAGACATCTTCCTAAATTTTTCTGGAATTGATTTCTTCTCTATTAGAGTTCCCTTTTGGAAGTCCATTTCTTCATAAGTCTGGCATGTGAGATTTTAATTGCTCTGCTGCATTTTTCTCTTCAGTAAGTGGTGACAGCTCGAGGTCTATTTGCTTTCGTAGTTGTATCATGTTCATGTTCTTATTCACAGTAGAACAAATGCGGCTCTTAGTCTCTTTCTGCTCAACAGCAACTAGTTTGAAGTGTGGGTACAAAGTTTGATATCAAGACTTTATCACTGACATTTCCTTTAACGTGTAACTGGACTTTTCTCGCTGCTGAATCAGGATGGTTAGTCTTAATTTCATATTCCAGCCTGACTGAATGTAATCCAGATCAGAGTCAGCTTTCTGGAACATCAGTTCCAGCTTATGGACCTCCGCCTCCATGTTGAGTAGTTGAGAGAGTCTTGCTTTTTTGCTCAGGCTGGTCTCCCAACTCATGAGCTCAAGCAATCCACCCGCCTTGATCTCCCACAGTGATAGGATTACAGGTGTGAGCCACTGCCCTGGCCAAAAGTGTCTTTTAATGCAGGTCTTCATAAACAAAATTTGAAATAATTGATTTGGTATCACTGTTTACATAACCAGATCTTTTTAATTTTTTTAAATTTTATTTTTTTGGCCAGGGCCAGATTTGAACCTGCCACCCTCAGCATATTAGGCTGGCACCCCACGCCTTGAGCCACAGGCACCACCCCCTTTTTTTTTTTTTTTGAAGACAGAGTCTCAGGGTGTCACACTGGGTAGAATGCCGAGGCATCACAGTGCACAGCAACCTCAAACGCTTGGGCCCAAGCGATTCCCTTGCCACAGCTTCACCAGTAGCTGAGACTACAAGGCGCTCACCACAATGTCCGGCTATTTTTTTTGGTTGCAGTTGTCATTGTTGCTTAGCAGGCCCATGCCGGGTTTGAACCCGCCCTTGTAGGTGCATGTGGCCAGTGCCCTGCCCACTGAGTTACTGACCCTCCCAGATCTCTTGTTTTTCTTGACATTTGCATTCCTTTAAATTTTTGTGATTTTAAGTAATGTTGTGACAAACATCTTTGAATGCATAGCCTTTTTTGTTTTTGTTATTGTTTCTTTAGTTTGGAAACTTAGAAGTGAAATTCCTGAATTGCAGATCAGGAACATCATTAATGCTCCTGATAAATATGTACTTAAAAATTGATTTGCAGCTCAGAGCCTGTAGCTTAGCAGCTAGAGCACCAGCCACATACTCTGGAGCTGGCGGGTTCGAATCCCAGCCAGCCCCGGCCTGCCAAACAGTGACAGCTACAACCAAAAAATAGCTGGGCGTTGTGGGTGCCTGTAGTCCCATCTAATTGGGAGGCTATTGAGGTTGCTGTGAGCTGTGATGCCACGGCACTCTACCCAGGGTGACATAGTTAAGACTCTGTCTCAAAAAAAAAATTGGTTTTCAAAGGGGATTTACTAATTTATCCTCACTCTAGAAATACACTACAATATTTTCTTCTCCCTTCTCCCTTGTGAGATATCTCAGTAACTCTATTAGCTAAATATTATTGGCCTTTTATTACAGAAGTAGAGACTGGTGACTTATCTAAGCAGATAGATAATAAAGCACAAATTAATATTCAAAACCAGAATCCATGTTCGTTCTGTTACACCATTCTGCCTCAAATGAAGTTCTTTGCTATTGGGAACAGATACATTTGTTCCTAACTTCAATATTTCAGCTCCAAGACCGAGGAAAATAGTTGCTTTGACTAATTCTTTTTCTCCTTCCTTTCACTTTATCCTCTCGAACAGATGAAGGTTAACTTTGATTAGAAGTGAGAGAGGAGGGTGGGTGTGGTGGCTCATGACAGTAATCCTAATACTGTGGGAGGCTAAGAGTTTGAGAACAGCCTAAGTGAAGCAAGCCCCAATCTCTACTAAAAACAGAAAAATTAGCCCTTTGTAGTGGCACCTGCCAGTACTGTGAGCTAGCCCAAGACTCTGGAAAAAAAAAAGTGAGAGAGTGGCTTGGTGCCTGTAGTCCCAGCTACTTGGGAAGCAGAGGCGGGAGACTCGCTTGAGCCCAGGAATTGGGGGTTGCTGTGAGCTGTGATGCCACGGCACTCTATCCAGGGTGACAGTTTGAGGCTCTGTCTCAAAAAAGAAAAAAAAAAAGTTAATTTTTTTTTAAAAAGAATCTACCCTTTTAAGTATTATTAGATTATACTGAATATCCCATAACCTTGTCTTCATTGCATACATGAATGAATTGAAGTTCTTTAATGAAGAACTGAATTAAATTACTGAATCAAGTCCAATATTATACAGTTAACAGGTGGAGAAACTGGGATTGGAATCTAGGTCAATTTGATTTCAAAGTTTGTAGTAATATCCCCCCACACCTGTTTATGAGAACCTTCAGTTTCCTCCTTTGGGGGCTCAAAATAGTATGCTAAATTTTTTTTTTTTTTTTGAGACAGAGCCTCAAGCTGTCACCCTGGATAGAGTGCCGTAGCACCACAGCTCACAGCAACCTCCAATTCCTGGGCTCAAGTGAGTCTCTTGCTTCCGCCTCCCAAGTAGCTGGGCCTACAGGCGCCCGCCACAACGCCCGGCCATTTTTTGGTTGCAGCCGTCATTGTTGTTTGGTGGGCCCAGGCTGGATTCGAACCTGCCAGTTCAGGTGTACGTGGCTGGCGCCTTAGCCCATTGAGCCACAGGCACTGAGCCAATAGTATGCTAAATTTAAGTTTGTTGTTAAAACATATATTAAACCATTAATTGTTTGTAGTGCCAGAGAGTATTATGGATCCCAAACTGTTATTTGAGGGAAGCATGCTTTGTAGAAAAGGGGAACAATCACAAGAAGGAGGAAGAGGAATGGGTACCTTGAAGGAGCCGGTAGACTTTTGGTAAGCGGCTGTTGACTCACCTGAGCTCTGTGGCCTTGCAGAATCCAAGAATAAGAAAATGATTCCTGGGCGGGGCATGGTGGCTCATGCCTGTAATCCTAGCACTCTGGGAGGCTGAGGTGGGTGGATTGCTTGAAGTCAAGAGTTTGAGGCCCGGCGGGGCGGGGGGTGGGGTGGGGTGGGATGGGGGTGGTGCGGCAGCGCCTGTGGCTCAGTAGGTAGGGCGCTGGCCATATACTGAGGGTGGCAGTTTCAAACCTGGCCCTGGCCAAACTGCAACAACAACAACAGAAATAACCGGGTATTGTGGCAGGCATCTGTAGTCCCTGCTACATGGGAGACTGAGGCAAGAGAATCGCTTAAAGCCCAAAAGTTTGAGGTTGCTGTGAGTTATGATGCCACATGCAGAATGACTAAATCAAGCTATTTAAACGTGTTAACTTATATACTTATTTTTTTCATAGTTAGAACGTTTAAAATCTCTCAGCAATTTTTTTCTCCCAAGGGAAAAATATTTAATGTAAAACCTTTTTTTTTTTTTTGAGACAGAGCCTCAAGTTGTCGCCCTGGGTAGAGTGCTGTGGCGTCACAGCTCACAGCAGCCTCCAACTCCTGGACTTAAGCGATTTTCTTGCCTCAGCCTCCCAGGTAGCTGGGACCACAGGTACCCGCCACAGTGCCCATCTAATTTTTTGGTTGTAGTTGTCATTGTTTGACGGACTCGGGCTGGATTCGAACCTGCAAGCTCTGGTGTATGCGGCTGGTGCCCTTCCCAGTTAAGCTACAGGAACCGCGGCTCACTCATCTTTGTATGAGTTCATCTTTTTTACATTCATGCGTGTAAGATCATATAGTTATTTGTCTTTCTTTGCCTGGCATATTTCATTTAACATCCTCCAAGGTCATCCATGACGCCACAAACGACAGAATTTTGTTATAGCAAAATAGTATTTCATAGTATATTGCCTTTTTTTTTTTTGGAGACAGAATCTCAAACTGTCACCTAGGGTGGAGTGATGTGGTGTCATAGCTCACAGCAATCTACTACTTGGGCTTAAGCAATCTTGCCTCAGTGTTTCTATTATTATTAGAAAGGGGGTCTCGCTTTTACTCAGGTTGGTCTCGAACTAGTGAGCTCAAACGATCCACCCCCCCTTTGGCCTCCCACATGAGCCACTGTGCCCAGCCTCAATGTGTGTGTGTATATACATGTGTGTGTGTGTGTGTGTGTATATATATATATATTTTTTTTTTTTTGAGACAGAGCCTCAAGCTGTTGCCCTGGGTAGAGTGCAGTGGCGTCACAGCTCACAGCAACCTCCAACTCCTGGGCTCAAGCAAGTCTCCTATCTCCTCCTCCCAAGTAGCTGGGACTACAGGCGCCCGCTACAACGCCCGGCTATTTTTTGGTTTGTTTGGTGGGCCTGAGCTGGATTCAAACCCACCAGCTCAGATGTATGTGGCTGGCGCCTTAGCCCCTTGAGCCACAGGTGCCGAGCTGAATGTATATTTTTAATACTATGTACTCTATGAGGACAGGAACCTTGTCTAGTAGTTACTTTATAGCTGTTTAGTTATATGAATCAGTTTCTTACTTTCTTAAAAAAGTGGATTTGTGGTAGCTTATAACTCTATAGTATGTTAAAAATAACAAAAAGTGAGAAGGGGAAAAAATAAAGAAAAATAGATACCAAACAGATGTTATCTGAGGAAAATTGATAAATGAAAGAATTCATTGATAATACCTCGCACTAATCCTGGGTCATCAAGGGTTTCCTAGTTCTTGAAGCAAAGAAGGAAGTATAACTGATACAAAATCCACAATGTCTATAAAATAAAAACAGTTCAACTGCCAGGGAAGCAGAACTTTGATTTATTTTTTTGAGACAGAGCCTCAAGCTGTCACCCTGGATACTGGATAGAATGCGGTGGCATCACAGCTCACAGCATCCTCTAATTCCTGGGCTCAAGTGAGTCTCTTGCCTCCGCCTCCCAAGTAGCTGGGAGTACAGGTGCCCACCACAACGCCCGGCCATTTTTTGGTTGCAGCCGTCATTGTTGTTTGGCGGGCCCGGGCTGGATTCGAACCCGCCAGCTCAGGTGTACGTGGCTGGCGCCTTAGCCCGTTGAGCCACAGGCGCTGAGCCCAGAACTTTGATTTGAGAAAAATGTCTTCCTTATTTCCTTATAAATCCTGAGTGGTAACTCTGACAGCATCCTTAGACATAGGAAAGGCTGCTGCTGCTTGTCCTTTCTTTTAAAACAAGATAGGATATATGTTAGGATGTAGTGCAAGCTGTTTCAACCAATAACAGTTTGAAATTCTTGTAGGAATTTCTTTCTCAGTTTCAATGTTGGGACTCCTGGTCCGTGGGTCATTCAGAGACATAGCCATGAGACATAGTGGCAAAACACAATCATTCAGCGGCTCCTGTGGCTCAGCGAGCAGGGCGCCAGCCCCATATACCGAAGGTGGCGGGTTCAAGCCCGGCCTCGGCCGAACTGCAAAACAAAAAAATAGCCGGGCGCTGTGGCAGGCGCCTGTAGTCCCAGCTACTAGGGAGGCTGAGGCAAGAGAATCGCTTAAG
>CAUYON010000416.1:0-16072 GCA_963573935.1 Arctocebus calabarensis
CAAGTTTGATATGAGGACAATTAATGACAATTATTGACACGGTGGGGGTGAAGGAAGGGGAGAGCAGAGAGAGGAAGAATGAGGGAGGGGTGGGGAAAGGAAGAGTAGAATGAGGGAAGGAGCGAGGGGGGTGGGTCTTGGGGTCTTGGTGTGTGCCACACCTTCTGGGGGCAAAACATGATTGTAAGAGGGTCTTTTCCTAACAAATGCAACCAGTGTAACATGGTTTCTTGTACCCTTAATGAATCCCCAACAATAAAAAAAAAAAAAATCCATTAGATAAATATAAAGAAAAGGAAACATAAAGCTGCAGTTCTAAAAGAAATAATTACTCTGGAAATAGTCAGATACACTCCAGTGGACAGATAGAACATTAACCATGGGATAAATGGGAAAGTTTACTGAGAATAGAATCAGATTTATCCAACCTGACTTCACTGATCAGTGACAATCTCATCAAATATCATGTAGCTCTTAGCATGATGCAGTATAAAATATTTTAGAATGCCTATTATGTATGGATGTCCAAATAAAATTAAAGTTGAATTTAGAAAATAAGATTAAATTTATAGTGAATATGAAGATTAGAAGAAAACTTAAGCAAGCAAGAAAAGGAAACGATCAGCTTAATCTGGAAAATGAATAATTTATAGAAAAATGAACCTAGATTCAACAAATCAATTGCATGGAGGAAGAAGAAAGAAATCTGAAAAATAAAAGAGCTGCATGCTAAAAGGAATAAATTAAAACCTAATAAAAACAACTAAAAACAGTATAGTAAGTAGAAGGTTTATCATTTAGATTAAAATAAAATATTGTAGAAAATATACTTTCAAATAGGAATGACTTTTCAAAGAATTATTGGAGTTTTGTTGTTTTCTTTTGAGACAGAGTCTTGCTCTGTTGCATATACTGAAGGGCAGCCTCATCCCAGATCATTGCAACCTTGAACTCCTAGGCTAAATCGATCCTTCTGTCTCAGCCTCCTGAGTAGCTGGGACTACAGCCACATGCCACCACACTTGGCTAATTTTTCTATTCTTTTTAGAGATGGGAGATGATGTCTCACTCTTGCTCTGACTGGTCTTGAACTCCTGGCTTCACACTACCTCCTACCTCAGCCTTCCAGAGTACTGAGATCAAAAGTCATGAGACCCTACACTCAGTTAGGTTGGAATTTTTGTGAAAGTACAAAAATGACATTTTGGTTATTTATGTCTGGGATTACTCTACCCAAATGGGTTGCTACATTTAAAAAGTATTATTGCTGAAAGAAGGAAATACAGAAAAAGGGGATTATATAGTTTAATCTGATGCCTACCTACAAACCTCTGCTTCTCAGAATTTTTTTTTTTTTTTTGAGATAGAGTCTCATTATGTTTATTATGTTGCCCTGGGTAGAGTGCCCTGGCATCACAGCTCACAGCAACCTCAAACTCTTGGGCTTAAATGCTTCTCTTGCCTCTGCCTCTTAAGTAGCTAGGAATACAGGCGCCCGCCCCAATGCCCGGCTATTTTCTTGTTGCAGTTGTCATTATTGTTTAGCAGGCCCAGGCCAGCCTCAAACCCACCAGCCTGTGTATGTGGCCAGCGCCCTACCACTGAGCTATAGGCACTGCCCAAGAATAATTTAATACTCCATAAGTTTAAAGATTTTCCACCAATGTTCTTTGAATATAGGAAAAAATTTATAACTGGTTTAATTAGATTTTGTGAAAAAATATACTAGTAAAATTAGAAAACACATTATGAAATGTTAGCCTCACATGTATTATATTTGTGAAACAGAAGGCAGGTAGAAGTTATGAGCTAGCAAATGAAATTTCGAGGCAATATGAGTTCAGATTGACAATGTTAAAGTATCGTAACAAAATCGTGAAAAATATATCTTACTTTCTCTTGTTTTCTCATTTTTTGACATGTTATATTTATAATTATAATTATGCACATTTGATACATAAGTTCAACTTATTTACACTAAATAATTGTAAATTAATAGATGAACGGAAGTATGCCATTCAAATTTTGTTTTCTTGCTATAGAGAAATTCAGTCATAACTAACAAGATTTTTAATTTATAAATACTGTAATGAAATTGAACATACTTTAATGTATTTGATAAGAAAATAATTGAAAAATATAAATCATTATGTATATTTACATTATAAATTTATAGTTAAGATTTGTGGTCATTGATAGAGCTGGTTATCCTGTTGGAAAATGGAATACTCATAACCTTTGTGTGATATAAAAGTTAATTCACTATTTGAAAAAAACTGTCAAGATTTTTGCATATGTTTTATAAAAGAAAAAGTATGTTTTGTTATAACCTAAATTTCTGAATTCAGAAATAAAGATATTTTAAAACTTTGCTGCCTTAGTCATTTTATTCTGATCTCTCTCCTCCTTTTTTTTTGGTAAAATTAAGGAAAGATGTCCTTCTCTGGTAGTTTTAATTTCTACTACTGAAATTAAAAATAGATAATCTATGGATATTTTTAACTATACTCTTTAATGGTAAAAATAAATTATAGAATTTTAATCAAACCTAGAACAGGAAATTTATTGTATACTTTGATTTCTAAAGTTGCATGCTGTGGTTCTTACTGGGGAAACTGAACTACTTCAAAGACATACATGTAAATAAAGACTATGGAGATGAGATAACAAAAATCCTTGGATATTTGTTTCAGGAGAGATAATTGAAAGTTTCTGAGATAGGATTGGAGCTCCTGGCCACTCCATCAGGACAAACCTCTCGTGAATTATCATGTAATGTCAGGAAAACTGAGGGATTTAAACATGGACATAGAATAATTGGAAGATTTATTTCACAACATGCATAAAATTGAGGATGACCTTTTGGGAAAAGTGAAGCCAGAAAGATTTAAGATCTCTAACTTAAAATGTTAGAAACAGTCAGGATTATACTTTGTATGTTAAATCTTGCTCTTAATTATCTATTGTCATTGAAATATAATCCTTACTTTTTATTGGAGCTATTTTCATGAAATCCTATTTTTATACAAAACAAAAATTTTCTAAGTAAAAAATATAATTTATTAAATTAAAAGCACATTTGAGTTGGAGTGTGGCTATTTAGACCATGAAGGCATAATCAGGGCACAATCTGCTTGGTGGGAATTTAGTGTAATTGAAGGCCAATTATTTTATTTACTTGTAATTCACATGATGTATGCTTGCTGATAGATACAGCTGCTGCTAGCCAAGTAACTAAAAGGAAACAAAGAGCCTTGGGTGGGTGATATTTGCAAACTCAACAAGATAAAGCAACAAAAAATAGCATTTTCTCACCTTAAAAAAGTCTGAAAAAGTGTTTACATGCATAATTCCAGTATGGTTAGTTGTTTCTGCTCCAAATTTTTTCATATTAATTCAACAGTAATTATTGTATATTATAAATCACTATCAACTGTAAGTGAATAGAATTTTACTTATCTAATATTTGCTTTGATTATACATGTAATATATGCATGTGTCATTAAATAATCATTTGCTAATGAAAATCTTATAAATATAATTGTAATCTCATATCACTCTCTCACTTCCAGGCTTACTCTCAGAGGAAATTCTTTAAAACTGCTTATAATTTGTTTGGTTATTTATTTTTCATACCAATAATCATATAAGTTATTTCCTTACTTTTAGAGTGAGTTTTATAGCTTCAGTTGATTTCTTATTGTTCACTAACCTAATAATTCTTTCAGATTGAAGAACTCCTTTTAGTATTTCTTATTGGAAAGTCTATGTTTAGTGTAGCTCAACAGCTATTGACTGTCTAGGAAAGTCTTTATTTCTCCATGTTTGGAGTATATTTTTGTGGGATACATTAGTTTAGGGTTAAATTTTTGTTCTGTTAGTACTTGAATTATTTCATGTCACTCTCTCCTGGCCTGAAAGGTTTCCACAGAAAAGTTTACTTCCAGGAGTATCAGAGCTTCATTACAACTTTTCTTTTCTTTTTTCTTCTTGTTTCCCTTTGGACTTTTTCTTTGTCCATAATCCACAATCTTTGGGATCTTAATTATGAAATGTCCTGATTTAGTCTTGAGTACATCTGCTTGTTATTCTGTGACCTTCTTGTACCTGAATATTGATATCTTTTCTTAGATTTTAAAAAACTTCTGTTAGTATTTCTTAGAAAAATCTGTCTGTCCCTGTCTCGTCTCTCTACCTCTTCCTTCAGGCCAATAACTCTAACATTTGTCCTTTTGGGACCGTTTTCTAGATATTGTAGGTTTCTTTTATTCTTTTTATCATTGCTTTTCTTTTTTCTCTTCTGGACATGTATTTTTCAAATAGCCTATCTTCAATTTTCTATTTTTTCTTCTGTTTCATTGTGTTTTTGAAAAACTCTTAAGCATTTCAGTTTGTCAATAAAATTTTTTAGCTCCAGAATTCAAAGGAATTAAGAATTACATTACTACCACAAATACAATTCAATAAAGTACTTTTTACTTTAAGTTACTTAAATCACCCCCAAACTCAGCCATTTGTGGCTGCAAAGCAGCATTTTGCAGGGAAACAATTGAGGCTAAAGGAGAAATCTTTGGTGTGGTGGAAATAAGTTAGAATCAGCAATGGAGAAAAGGGTGAAATTGCTCTATGAGAAAGGGGCTTTGCTTGTATTTCCATAGGAGATGACTGATTTTTGTCTGGGTTCCATCAAGATTTATTAATCTTAATCATAAACCCTGACGAGAAAATACAGAAGACTACCAGAAAAAAAAAAAAAAAAAAGAGGCTGGCATACTCTCAGAGGCAGCTGAAGAAACTGTAGAGAATGATGGCCACTCCCTGAGTGGCTCCCAGCCACCTACATGGAGACAAATCAAGGCTTTGGCCAACCAGACTCAGATGTACCTTTTATAAGACCCAGCTCCAGATGACTCAAAAATTACTTTCTGGGGTACCTGGAGGTACTTGCAAGCAGTGGTGAGTAATCCTATAGTTGTGGTGCTCACCACTGTACCAGTCTGACAAATTTCACTTGAGCTTATGTCCTTTTTCTAGTACTAGTGAGATCTATGTCTTGGGTAAAGTCAGCAACTGAAGTTAATTTGAATGATAGCATATGGATCCCCAGTCCCATCATTGACCAATATCCCACACATCCGGCATAAAAGGCATGAAAGTTAACTTAACCTTAGGTTATAAGTACCCTCCTATTTGCCTTGGAGCTGCTAAAGGCTACATACCCATGGACACTCAGGAATGGAGAACTGAAAACCCTGCTTACTCTAATGACACTTATAAAAGTTTCTATGCTGTCTCTGGTCTTTCTTTAAAATACCTAAGTGACAAATGTAATGCTGTTATAAAGATTACCCTTTAAAGAATTTTAGTAATAGAACTAGGGGGCTAAGACCCTGCTTGCTAAAATGGCTGATGGTCCTATTCAGTTGTGTAATGTAGAATGGCAGGATTGTAATGCTCTTTGGGCAGTAGTAATCACCAAGGAACAACCTGATTTTATCAAAAATTGGACCCCTAGAAATTATCTATCATTAAGATTGTTCTAGGTAAGCCATGTGTGATTAGGAACCAATCATTATGACTTATAGGTCTCATGGCTGTCCCTACCCATGGTTCCTAAAATGTACCTTTTCTTCCCAACACAATAGAATAACCCAAGTCTGGCCACCCCAAGACCAAAAATGTTGCATCTTCATCTGAGGCCAGAACATCCTGAGTTATGGCAGTTAACAATGGAAATTTCTGATTGAGAGTATGGCAAGGCCATAACACTAACATCTATCCCAATTATGGTTCTTGCTCTACTTATTATGAGGAATATCTCAAAGTCGATGATTAGATCACCCTAAAAGCTCGTGTTAAATGCCCTTACATACTTGTTGTCGAAAAATTAATCATTCTTCTTGACTCTCAGACCATAGGTTATAAAGATTGCCAATTGTTTACTTGTATAAACTCCACATTTAATTCAAATATTAATATTTTATTAGTCAGATCTCAGAAAGGCATTTGAGTCCCTGTGGATCTCCAACACACCTGGGAAGCTTCTCCCTCTACTCATATTGTTATTGACATGCCCAAAGCTATTTTAAGAAGGGGTAAAATTTTTTTTTTCACCTTACCAGCAGTGATTATGGGGCTGATAGCAGTGACAGCTCTGTGGCCATTGCTGGAATTGGCATTCATCAATCCATGCCAACAGAATGCTTCATCAATGACTAGCAAATGAATTCCACTTGATTATGGAATTCACAGTCTGGAGTTGATCGAAAATTGACTAATCAAATCAATGATCTCAGACAAAGCATGATTTGGCTTGGAGATAGAATAATGAGTTTGAAGCACTTTACCCAACTACAATGTTATTGAAACACTGTAGATTTCTGTATTACTCCATGGGAGTTCAATCAAATTAAATGTGACCAAGATAAAAGATAAAAGTATTTAATAGGATTAGACAATAATTTATCCCTTGATATTTCAAACCTAAAAGAACAAATCTTTGAAGCCTCCAGGGCACATTTGAACTTGCTTCCAGGATCTAATAGTTTAGAAAGTTGAACCACAGATTTAACAGACCTTAACCCATTAAAGTTGGTTAAAACTTTTCAAGGGTCATTAGTGGAAATTGTTACATTGCTCTTGGTATTACTGTTCTGCTTGTTTTTAGTCTGCAAATGCATCTAGAGTCTCCAAAGAGAAATCAATCATCATGGACAAGTGATGATGGCTCTACCCATTTTGCAAAATAAACAAGGGGGAAAAGCAGGTAGAATGCAGACCAAAACCCCCATTCTTCGCAACTGAAAAACACCCTCAGTAAAAGGGAAAAACTGAGAAATAAGCTGAGATGGAATGAAACAGTTTAGCTGGTTTACTTTTACAACAGCACCTAAATACTTATCTGAGCAGTTCGTGCTTTTGCGAGAAGCCTGGCTTGTAAGGGATAGAGTTTGCAAACACCTCTGCTGTTGCTGTGAGCATTCTGAAAAAGAGAATGGCCATAAAGGAGACTGTGTGCAAGGCCTGGAGTGGGGCAGTAACCAGGCTATCCCCCCCCCAGTCAACAGGCAAAGCAAATACCCATTGTGGGGATTTATATTATGCACAGGGCAAAAATCAAATAAACAGCTTGAACTCTAAAATATATGCAGAGGGGCTTGCACCCTTATCACAGAGAAAGATGCTTCTGAGGTGGAGATCAGAGGAAAATTCTGTTTCACTCTTCAGAGGAGACTGTCCTCGTGTCATCTAACCCACAGAGGACTAAAAAGGATTAACCTCCCCTAAAGAATCTGTGTGTGACCACAGACAGAAGGCTACCCACACACCGGCTCAGGTTTCAGATTTCTCAAGGCTTGTTAGATCCTTAAAGTTAATGATTATAGATACAATAATAACTAACATGCTCACTCAGAGAAACTGCTGATGTTTTTATTCCCTTCCTCAGCTTACCCCCTAGGCTAAATGAGATACCAGTCTTCAATAAAAGCTGCATGGAACAAATACTCAGGACCATTCCCTGGAACCCCACAAGCTAGCAGTGATCCCTGTGTTTCCAGCCTTTGAAAACTCTATTCTGGGTGTCCTGTCTCTTTATCTGTCATTGTTTCCAATTTTTTTTGTCTTCAGTCAATTGCTGCCAGCTCCACAGATCTTAAAGAACCCAGCCCCCAGGTTGGACCCCCAGAACTGTTTAATTTTTTTTTTTATTATTCCAAACTTAAAAAATAATTGTCCAACAGACATCTGAATCCCTTCTCTTTGTTGTCTTGAAGTTGAGCAAGCTTATTTAATACAGCTATTTTGAATTCTTTGTGTAAGGTGGCAAACATCTCCATTACATTGGTATTAGTCACTGGAACCTGATTTAGTTCATTAGGTGAGGTCGTGTTTTCCTGAATGTCTTTGATTTGTCCAGTGGTTGTTCATCTATGTCTGAACATTGAAGAATCAGGTATTTACCTTTGCATTCTGGTATTGCATTAAACTAGTCCTTCTTAAGAAGTCTTTCCAGATATTAAAACAGAATTGAGTGTTGCGATGTTATGTCTTTAGTCACTACAGCCATATGAGCACTGATGGGAACTCAAACTCAGTATTGCCATGACTTATTTATATTCTTATAAATAATAAGATATGACTAAATTCTGAATCTTATTATTTTCTTGGTTGATTATTTAAAATCTTTTTCCTAAATTAAAATATTTTGAAATTGTTTAACATAAGTGTTCTAAGTGCTAAGAAATGGGTTATAGATTTTAATTTGGTATAACTTTATGTATGTAGTGAAAGGTTTGAGTATCCCATTGTGTTTATTTTCATTTCAAACATCCTTGTCTTCTTCATCTTCTCTACTTCTTCTCATTAAAAAATAATGTTGACATGATTGTTCGGCTTTTGTATAACTTTTATTTTGCATGAATACATTGACTTTTAGTTTTCTTGTATCCTTCCCTTGGGCAAGACATTCCTGGGCTGTAATACCTGCAAGAGGGTTTTGAAAAGATTTACACCTCTCAGGGAATAGAGAAAGAATCCACAATTGCATTTTTTTAAAATAAATGTTCTAAGAGAAAGGAAGTTATGGGCTTAGAGTCAGGAAGAAGCCTGTCTAAAGTTTATTCAAGCTGAGTGAAATGCTGAGACAATCTTGGGTGTTATATAGAGGTTGCCTAAAAAAATATACACACATTTTAAGAAAGGAAAAAATTGTATTAAACTTATAACACTTAACTCTCTTTTGACTTCTGCAGTTACAAGACATGCTCAAAGAAGAGCACATTTGGCCCAGTCTTAGGAGTCAGACTAGGTCTTGACAACCCAAACACCAAACTGTCAAATGCCTTGTTCTCTGATACCAACATGGACAATACAATTAAATGTTGCCATTTATTTTTTAAAACAAATTGTTTAATTTGAGGTAACTATAGATTCACATGCAGTCATAAGAAATAATACCGTGCAATATTATGATATCTTTACCCAGTTTCACTCAATGGTGACATCTTACAAGACTGTACTACAAGATTCCAAGTAGGGTATTGTTATAGCTACAGTCAAAGAGAAAGCTATTCCATCACAAGGATCTCTCATCTTGCCCCATTATGACAGACCTACTTCTTCACTAATGGTTAATTAATACTAAGATGGTCTCCATTTCCATAATGCTGTTATTTGAAGAATATTATATAAGTGGAATCCTGAAATATATTAACTTTTAAAAGTATTTTTCACTCAATTTTTTTATTTTAGTTTTTTTGCCCCCTATGATCAGCATAATTCTCTGGAGGTTTTATTTTCAGGTTTTTGTGTTTATCAATAGTTCATTTTTTAATTATTGCTGAGTAGTATTCTATAATATAGACAGATGTGTCACAGTATGTTCAACACTTCACCCATCAAAGACTGAATAGATCTTTTATTGTTTGCGGTCATTATAAATACAACTGTGAACATTGGTTTTCATTTCTCTAGAATAAATTCTCAGGAGTACAATTACTGGGTCATATTATAATTGCACATTTTTTTCTTAAAGGACTTCTAAATTTATTTCCACAATGGTTGAATCATTTTGAATTCCCACCAGCAATAGATGAAGAACTTACCTCTATATTCTTCACAGCCACTGCTGTTGTCACTACAGTGATATTCTTTTGACCATTGTTAAAAGTTTGCAATTTAAATATCAATGTGGTTTTGATGGTATTTCCCTAACGACTAATGATGTTGATAGAATAACTTTTCATAGATTTTGTCTAATTTCTAATTGTCCACTTGTTATAATTAATGGATAAATTAATTCACTTTTTATTGTTAAGTATTTGTAGTTTTTTACATATTGTGCATATTAGTCTTTTGTCAGATAGTTGGTTTGAAAATATCTCTCCCTTTCTGAAATTTGTCATGTATTGTTATTAGAGGCTTTCATAGAATGAAAGTTTTTAAATCTGGTGAAACTTTTCTTTTAATTCACTTTGTTTCTGAAGTCATAGTCTAAGAAGACTCATGATTCTCAAATCTTCTCTCAAAATTTTCACCAAAAGTTTTAAAATTTTACATTTCACTCCATAAAAAATTGAGTATTTTTTTATACAAAGCATAATACTTAGGTGAAAGCTCACTTATTTTTGGTTTTGGCTTACAGATGTCACCAGCACTGATGGTGTTGGTGCCCACGAAACTATACCCCACCAGGATTCCTATCTCTCATCACTCACAAAAATTAATTCATGATCGATAAAGAACTTAAACCTAAGGCATGATACCAGAAGAGTTCTGGAAGAAAATATTGAAAAAACTCAGATATTGGCCTAGGAAGGGAATTTATAAAGAGTGACCCCCGTGGCACTCAGAACAACAAAAATAATCAAATGAGACCTGATCAAATTGGAAAGTTTCTGCACAGCAAAGGGCACAACTAGCTGAGTAAATAACAATCACCTTATAGAATAGGATAAAATATTTGCATCCTACACATCTGATAAAGGACTTATACCCAGAATCTATAAAGAAATCAAGGAAATCAGCAAGAAAAAAAATCAAACAACCCCAGTAAAAAGTGAACAAAAGACATGAACAACATTTTCAAAGGAAGATATATCTAATAGTCAACAAACACATGGAAAAGTTGCCTAATCATCAGTGAAATGCAAATCAAAACCACCATGAGATATAACCTAATTCAAATGAGAATGGTTCATATCAAAGTCTCAAGGACTCTCCTTCACTGTTGGTGGAACTAGAAACTGGTACAACCTCGATGGCAAGTAGTCCATGTGGGGAGGTAGCTCTAAGAACTAAATGTAGCCCTACCTTTTCATCCACCAATTCCACTACCAGGTATCTACCCAAAATAAAAAAGACACTATGTCAAAAAGATACTTGCACTGGAATTCTTATAGTTCGCAATAGCAAAGATGTTGAAACAACCCCAAAGCCCATCAATTCATGAATGGATTAATAAAATATGGTATCTGTACACTGTGGAGTACTACTAAGCCATAAAATAGTAACAGTCGAGTGTCTTTTGTAACAACATGGATGAACTGGAGATTGTTCTTCTAAGCAAAGTATCACAAAAATCAAAAACAAACACAATGGACGTAAAATATAGCAGAAATCAATAGGTGGGAAAGAAAGAAGGCGTTGGGTTAATCCACACCTAATGAGTGAGATCCACATATTCTGGGTGAAGGGCACAAATATAACCTCCACTTAAAAATGTACAAATGCAAACTCTATAACCAAAATTACCCTGAAAATACTCTAAACCAAAAAGTAAACTACAAAAAAAAAAAAAAAAGAAAGAAAGAAAATGATGTCCTCAGGAGCAGCCTCAGAAGCAAAACCTTCTCTCTGACAATCTCCTGATCTCTTGTCAATCAGTCCCATTCTCTGAGGCGTGGAAACTAGAATCACTCTTACCCAAGGTGAGTCACGGAAACCAGAACCTCTTTTTAATCCAAAGACAGCCATAAAACCTAAAATACTATTACAACTCTACCTCTGGTTTTGTTGGCTAAAAATTGGCTATAAAAACTGATCTCTTTTTCTGCGGTTTATATATGTTATTTCATTATATGTATTTCTGCATTCTGCAATTTAAACAGTGTTGGGGTCCTGATTAAAGTGTATATGTACATGCTAATTACAAATGGGGAAACATTAAAGTAAATGCTTTTATAATGAGAACATCATCCACAACACATTCTAACCAAAAACTTCAAAAAAATTAAAGGGGGGCAGAAAATACCATGATTTTTATTGGTTATGCAAAACATACCTTAAACATATTTATTGTCCACATTTTTAAATGGATACATATTTGGTCACTGGTTCACTTGCATCCTTGAACAGTTTTTAAATATAATTTTCTACCAAGGACAGTTAATTCAATCCTTTCATTGCCATAACTGCTCTTTTTTAATTAGATAATTTAGAAAAAAACTATGCACGTAATTATTGGCAATTTCTTCTAAATTTTCAGATATTTTTTCAAATTTGCTACACTCTATTGAGAAGAGAAATTTAATATTAAATAAGGCATAAAAATTTAAATTTCTTCTTGTTGTTTTGCACACGTGATGGTTGAAACAATTTTCTCTAACTCCTGTTTCCACGCATTTGTAACCTTCCTTTTTCTTAGTCATCAATGTACTTCTGTACCATGTGCTAAAAGATGAGTTCAAAGAACTGTATCAGAATGTTTATTGCAGCCCAATTCATAATTGCTAAGTTGTGGGAGAAGCCCAAATGCCCATCGACCCACGAATGGATTAATAAATTGTGGTACATGTATACCATGGAATACTGTGCAGCCTTAAAGGAAGATGGAGACTTTACCTCTTTTGTGTTTACATGCATGAAGCTGGAACATATTCTTCTTAGCAAAGTAACTCAAGAATGGAAGAAAAAGGATCCAATGTACTCAGTCCTAATATGAAGCTAATTTATAGCTTTCATATTAAGACTAAAACCCAATTGTAGCACAAGAATACAGGGAAAGGGGAAAGGGAGGGGAGGGGAGGGGGGAGGATCGGTGGAGGGAGGGCAATTGGTGGGATCACACTTATGGTGCATCTTAGCAGGGTACTGGTGAAACTTATTAAATGTAGAATATCAATGTCTTCATTTAGTGATTAAGAAAATGCCATGAAGGCTATCTCTAACAGTACGATCAAAATATTTCTGATCGTATATGAAGTAAGCACATTTTGCCCCATGATTACACCAACGTACACAATTAAGATTTAATAAAATTATATAAAAAAATTACATATTGCTTTGGGTAGTATAGACATTTTAACAATATTGATTCTTCCCAGCCATGAGCATGGTATATTTTTCCATTTGTTAACATTTTCAGCTATTTCTTTTCTTAAAGTTTCATAGTTCTCTTTATAGAGATCTTTCACATCCTTTGTTAGGTAAACCCCCAAATATTTCATCTTTTTTGGCACTAATGTGAAAAGAATAGAGTCCTTGACTGTTTTTTTCGGCTTGGCTATTGTTGGTGTATATAAACGCTACAGATTTATGGGTGTTGATTTTGTAGCCTGGGACACTGCTGTATCCCTTGATTACTTCTAGAAGTTTTGTAGTAGAATTCCTGGTGTTTTCCAGATATACAATCACATCATCTGTGAAGAGTGAATGTTTGATCTCTTCTGACCCTATGTGGATACACTTGATTGCCTTTTCTTCCCTGATTGCAATGGCTAAAACTTCCATTACAATGTTGAAGAGCAGAAGAGATAATGGGCAACCTTGCCAGGTTCCTTATCTAAGTGGAAATGACTTCAATTTAACTCCATTCAGTGCGTTATTGGCTGTGGGTTTGCTGTAGATGGCCTCTATCAGTTTAAGAAATGTCCCTTCTATACCATTTTTTTTAAGTGTTCTAATCATGAAGGGATGCTGGATATTGTCAAAAGCTTTTTCTGCATCAATTGAGAGAATCATATGGTCTTCATTTTTTAATTTGTTTATGTGCTGAATTACATTTATAGATTCATGTATGTTGAACCAGCTTTGAGATCCTGGGATAAAGCCCACTTGATCATGGTGTATAATTTGATGTGTTGCTGGATTCTGTTTGCTAGGATCTTGTTGAATATTTTTGCATCAATATTTATTAGTGATATTGCTCTATAATTTTCTTTTCTTGTTGGGTCTTTCCCTGGTTTAGGGATCAAGGTGATGTTTGCTTCATAGAATGTATTGGGTAGTATTCTTACTTTTTCTATATTTTGGAAGAGGTTTAGTAATATAGGTACTAGTTCCTCTTTAAAGGTTTGGTAGAATTCTGACGTGAAGCCATCTGGTCCTGCGCTTTTCTTCTTAGGGAGATTTTGTATTTTTGATGCTATTTCAGAACTTGGTATAGGCATGTTTAAAATTTCCACTTGGTTCTGGCTAAGTCTTGGTAGGTGGTGTGCTTCCAAGTATTGGTCAATTTCCTTCAGATTGTCATATTTCTGAGAGTACAGTTTCTTGTAGTATTCATTGAGGATATTTGGATTTCTGAGGGGTCTATTGTTATTTCCTTTTTACCATTTCTGATTGAAGAAATTAGAGATTTTACTCTTTTTTTCCTGTTTAAGTTAGCCAAAGGTTTATCTATCTTATTGATCTTTTCAAAGAAGCAAAGTTTTGATTTATTGATCTGTTGTATAATTCTTTTGTTTTCAATTTCATTTAATTCTGCTCTAATGTTGGTTATTTCTTTTATTCTCCTGGGTTTACGGTTGGAAAGTTCTTCCTTCTCCAGTTGCTTGAGAAGTCCCATTAATTTGTTAACTTCCTTCCTTTCTGTTATCTTGGGGAAGGCTTATAGTGCTATAAATTTTCCTCTTAGGACTGCCTTTGCTGTATCCCAGAGGCTCTAACAATTCATATCTTCATTGTCCTTTTGTTCCCAAAATCTGGTAATTTCATTCTTAATCTCGTCTATGATCCATCTATCCTTCAGCATAAGATTATTTAGCTTCCATATTTTTGTAGGAGTTTGTAGATTCCTGTTATTGTTGAGTTCAACTTTTATTCCATGGTGGTCTGAGAAGATGCAAGGAATAATTTCTATTCTTTTAAATTTTCTGAGGTTATATTTGTGACCTAAGATATAGTCAATTTTGGAGTATGTTCCATGGGCTGATGAGAAGAATGTGTATTCAATTTTATTAGGATGAAATGTTCTGTAGATGTCTGCTGTTTACAGATGTTGAATGGTTACATTTTTATCTAAAATTTCTTTGTTTAGCTTCTTCTTAGAGGATCTATTCAACACTGCTAAAGGAGTATTAAAATCTCCAACTACTATGGAGCTGGAGGAAATCAAGTTACTCATGTCTATTAGAGTTTTTCTTTTTTTTATAATTTTATTGAATCATAATTGTGTACATTGGTGCAATCATAGGGCACAATGTGCTTCATATACATTGAGAAATATTTTTGTCGTACTGTTACAGATAGCCTTCATGGCATTTTCTTGATAACTATATAAAGACATTGATACTCTACCTTTAATAAGTTTCACCAGTACCCTGCTAAGATGCACCGTAGGTGTGTTCCCACTAATTGCCCTCCCTCCACCCATCCTCTCCCCTCCCCTCCCCTCCCTTTCCCCTTTCCCTGTATTCTTGTGCTATAGTTGGCTTTTAGCCTTCATATGAAAGCTATAAATTAGCTTCACAGTAGGGCTGAGTACATTGGATAATTTTTCTTCCGTTCTTGAGATACTTTGCTAAGAAGAATATGTTCCAGCTCCATCCATGTAAACACAAAAGAGGTAAAGTCTCCATCTTTCTTTAAGGCTGCATAGTATTCCATGGTATACATGTACCACAATTTATTAATCCATTCATGGGTGGATGGGCATTTGGGCTTCTTCCACGACTTAGCAATTATGAATTGGGCTGCAATAAACATTCTGGTACAAACATATTAATTATGATGTGATTTTTGATCTTCGGGATATATACCCAATAAAGGAATTATAGGATCGAATGGCAGGTCTATTTTTAGATCTCTAAGTATTCTCCAAATATCTTTCCAAAAGGAATGTACTAGTTTGCATTCCCACCAACAGTGTAGAAGTGTTCCCCTTTCTCCACATCCATGCCAATATCTCTGGTTTGGGGATTTTGTTATGTGGGCTAATCTTACTGGAGTTAGATGATATCTCAAAGTAGTTTTGATTTGCATTTCTCTGATCATTAAGCAAAGTATCTCAAGAATGGAAGAAAAAGTATCCAATGTACTCAGCCCTAATATGAATCTAATTTGTAGCTTTCATATGAAGGCTAAAACCCAATTATAGCACAATACAGGGAAAGGGGAAAGGGAGGGGAGGGGAGGGGGGAGAATGGGTGGAGGGAGGGCAATTAGTGGGAACACACCTGCATCTTAGCAGGGTACTGGTGAAACTTATTAAAGGTAGAGTATTAATGTCTTTATATAGTGATCAAGAAAATGCCATGAAGGCTATCTGTAACAGTACGATCAAAATATTTCTGATTGTATATGAATCGTGCCCTGTGATTGCACCAATGTACATAATTATGATTCAATAAAA